>JASDQU010945158.1:27694-38028 GCA_032191745.1 Picea mariana
TAAAGGCACAGTTCCACTACTGCGACTCTACCGTCGGATTCCTTCTTTCTGCGACCATACTATGCCTAACCCCTGATGTTCGTCTCTGCCTACAGCCGTTAGTTGCCCACCTCTTGTTCGGGGGCGTTTGCTTCTTATTGTCGCTATGATATGTCGGGTCGTCCTGATTGTGTTCATTTTACTTGCGTCCTGTCAGTTCGAGTGTTGACTTAGAGTCGAGGGGGTTGTTTCTTCTACGCACGCACACACATGGTTAAAACAAAAAAAAAATTCACCAGTCGACTGAGTAGATGCCCTTAGCCAGGAGGGTTGTTACACAGGGTATGCATTTTTTTTTGGTACAGGGTTGATTTCATGGGCTTCTAAGAAAGTACTCATCTTCACAATTTCTTCAATAGAAGCAGAGTATGTGGTAGTAGCTTCAACAACATGTCATGCGGTTTGGTTGACAAGGATCCTTAGTGATATTGCACATGAATAAAAGGATCCAACTCCTATATTTTATGACAACAGTTCAACAATTTCATAATCTAAGAATCATGTGTTTCACCGCAAGAGTAAACACATAGACACTTGCTATCATTTCATCCGCGAGCTTGTCAACGATGGTAGAATTATGCTACATTTTTGTGGTTCAAAGGAACAATTGGAAGATATATTCACCAAGCCATTGGGAACAAATAATTTTGAATTTAAGAGACAACACTTAGGCATAGTTTGTGTTGATTTTTCTAATGGTCGAAATTAAGGGGGAGTGTTAAGTGGAGTAATTCCTCCATTACTTGTTTGATCAAATATGATAAAGGATAGACATCTTAAATGCACATACAAGATAGGTAATTTTTCATTTATTAGGTAGGTGAAGGATGGATTGTTCTAGAGAATTATCTCTTATCATGTATTTTGCAATTTTTGTTTTCTGTGAATATGGAGAAGAGCTGAACAACTCCATAGTTAGTTTTGTGTGTATGCATGCTCTATTTTGTGAATGGGAGTCTACTCAAACTTGAACAGAAAGGGGAAGGTTCAAAACTAATGGAAACAAAGTATGAGAGGTTGTATGCATAACACAGGAGAAGATGATTTCCATCATGACCAATACATATGCAGAACAAGACAATGAGGGCATGCATGGATGGTTCTCTACTTGGTTACACTTATTACTATTAGGTGTCATGAGAAGGAATGTTATAAAACCATATGAGGCCCAAAAGGATGGCACCATGAAATAACAGGTATCGTGAAATAGTGTCATCATGAAACAATGTCCATTACATGTGCGTGAGAGGAAATGATAAATGCTAAGAATGAAAAAACACATGAGTTGTAAAAGAGTATTCTTGTGAATAGCTGGCACCAGATGATAAGAAATGCATTCTTATGGTAGTGATGTTTATGAAAAGAAACTCACTTTGAAACCAAGGCAATAAAGGAGGATTTTGACAGTTTCAGATTTTTGTAAAATGGCAGATATGAATGCTGTAAAAGAGTGCTTTCACAAATTTGACCACGATGAATGCATAAAGTGACAATGAGAAGTGTGATTTTTATGGAAGTATTTGGGTTTTGACTTAAAAATGAGGTGGATAGAGATGGATACCATCATTATTTTAACACTATCATACTTCAGTGGTGTTTCCAAGCAAGTGCTGGGAATGTTTAGTGGTGTTGTCATGGTGAACAATATCCATCCTGCTACAAAGTCTTTAAGACTCTATAGTGACTAGATGTTCGTGCAACCACGCTCGTATGCTTCATACATTTTCCCATCCATGCTCCATCTGCATATTGATCACCGTGATGTATGGCCATCTTGCGGCCACCCTCCTGCGCACATATTCCAGATGCTACAAACTTCGACTACTCCACTCAAACTTCTCGTCAGCCCACCTCCAACAAACTTCATTAAACCACTAGAGTTCCCTTATGGTGTACACTTCCCAATGGACAATAATATGGCTTTTGTCACCCTCCTACGCACTTATTCTCGTTGCTACAAACTCCGACTACTCCACCCAAAATTCCCAAAATTCCCATCTGCACACTTCCAAAAAATGTTGTTAACCCACCACAACTCGCTTATGGTGTACACTTCCCAATGGATAGTAAGATGGCTTCTGTCACCCTCCCGTGCACATATTCCGGTTTCTACAAACTCCGACTACTCCACCCAAACTTCCCATCAGCATACCTCCAACAAACATAGTTAACCCACCACATCTCCCTTATGGTGTACACTTCCCAATGGACATTAAGATGGCTTTTGTCACCCTCCTGTGCACATATTCTGGTTGCTTCAAACTCCGACTACTCCACCCAAACTTATTGTCAGCCTACCTCCAACATCCGTCATTAACCCACCACAAATCCCTTATGATGTACACTTCCCAATGGATAGTAAGATTTCTTCTATCAAGAATGGTCGAATTTAATTGAGTTGGTGAATTCAAATTTTAAAATCTAAATGGAGGGAATGGATCCCCACACACTTCACCTATGATCATTTTTGCACATATATTCATAACAGAAAGATTTGGGACCATGGTTTCTCCATAACATTCCTCATCGTCATTTCTTCACATGTATTCAGGACATACATATTCAAGACCATGGTTTATCCATAATAATCCTCATAGCCAAATTCATGGTCACTCCTTCTCAAACCGCTTACATAAAGTCTCTTCTCAGATCGCTTACACAAAGTCTCTAACATCTTTAGGGTTGGGCATATGTTTTATTGAGCTCCCAAAAGTGGAAATGGATTCTAAAGAGAAGAAGGCACATCCATTAGAATTGATATATAAAGTAATGGAGAATTCCATAGGGTTAGTCAGAAATTCTCTCAGGACCCTACTCAACGATTCCTCCAATACTGTAAGTGCTTTCATCACCGACCACACTCGAGGTGAGAAAGAAACTACAGATACCTAGTTATGTTCTTTACACTGGATCTTCCTTCAATCTTTTCCTCATTCTCTACCATCCTACCATGGATGTTGAGATGATGGAAAGTTTGAAGGATTTGGACAGCCTAGTGAAGGTCCCTGGAATTCCATCCATACCTGCCCAGGATTTCCCAGATCCGATGCAGGACAAGTCTGGTCTGTTTTATCATATCTCTTCCTCTGCCTTTCTTATTAGTTGTTCGAAGAAGACAAGATTCTCATAAATACATTTCGGTACCTGGAGAGAGGAAACGTTCAAGCTCTCCTTAGTGGCGAGATCGACGGGACAAGGATACCTTCCATATATTCGGTTGAGTGACTAATTTCTTCCCTTGAATCTCATCACGATGATGGAAGAGGCATCCATTGCAGGCTGGATAAATAGCTTGCAAATTTCGTTCTATTTGTGTCATTCGGTAGGGTAAATTTTTTATCAATCAATCAAATGGTGGAGCTCTCTCTTGGAGGCCCTCGCAACAGCATCTCAACATTTATATGTTTTAATCTCTTTTCCATAGGGAGTGAGAATAATCAATGAATATATTCCCAAGTATCCAAGTTACATTGTTGGGACTAACGCCTATGTTATCTTATTTCCAATTATGCATATTATTGAATTATCAAATGGTGTGACATTTTGAAGATGTGGGACTAATTTATTGAAGTAAAAGAGTCTAATGTTCAGAAAGGTATCTCCAATCATGTAAATCATGAAAACTACTTGAATGCTACATAATATTTTACAACATTTATTCACCGTTTCCTGAGACTTTTCACATGTTACAATGAATTATTCAAATTAATTAACACCTTTGAGAAAGATACTCACAATGTGAAATGTGATTACTACTTTGAAATAATTTTTTATAACCTTTGTTCATCATAATGGAATATTCGAAGTATCTAACACACTTTTCTATAAATACTCTCACCAAGTGAAGACTTGGTTAGCTCTAAGTTGAAGAGTGATTAATAATATTGTAATATTTTAAAAGAAATTACAATTTCATTTTTTTTTTATATTCATTATTTTATGAATTTTTTAAAAACAAATTTTATAATTTGCATAATGTTTAATATCAAAATTGTAAATTTAATATTAGAATTAGTTGTGACATAGAGCTAATGTTACAAATACCACTTACTAACTATTATATTTTAAATTTAATAATATATTATGCAATTTTGAAATTTAAAACATTTTATTTTTAATTCCAAATCATAATTCATGAAAATTAAATATTAGCACATTGTGAAATTAATTTAATAATATATTGTACAATTTTTTTTTATTTTTTATTTTTTAATTCCAAATCATAATTAACGAAAATTAAATATTAACATATTGTGAAAGTGATTGTCCTCACAAGTCCATTTTTATTTTAATTTTTTTAAATATATTATGGAAAGGTAGAAGAATCTTGAAAAGTATCTAAAAACAATGAGAACTTCAAATTTAATCCACATAGGTTTTAATAGCTTTGAATTTGATGGTCATTAGATTTCCATGTTATTTTGATTCTTGAATCTAACTCCAATATTGACACACATTATTATAACTCAAACTTTATGTTGTCTTGTTTCTCAAATCTAAAATCTCAACCTTAACATACATTGTCATAATTCAAACTTTTTCTACACATAAAATCTGCCCAAACCTCAACATGCTTGTAAATAAGGTACACCACTAGAAATTGCACCAAAATTTACAAAGATACACCACAATAAGTTGAAATGTAAAGTAATGTGACGTTTACTAAACAACAATTAATGCATTGAAGCATATATATGAGTTGACAAAAGACATAAGAGCATATATAAAATGTCACCAAGAAGAAAGAAAAATATAGGACTTGATAATATGGACCATAAGAGATATGGGGCCGAAGGTTTCAAGCTAAGGGAGACTTCTTCTCGTTGTTTCAACTTGACATATACATTGTATTGAATTCACAAATAAATCTCAAAGAAAAATCAGGACGAGATGCAAAGGTCGCACAAGGATCTAACCCTGGAAATGGTAGTGAATGTTAAGGCTTGATGGAAAATGTTGAAAGGAAAATTGGCTACGATCCCCCCGAGTAAAAATGGGTATTGGCATGTAGTTTGGAATGGTAACATCCCATGTTAGGACTTTGTAGTTGATGAAGGAAACAACAACAAACAATGACAATTTTGGGGTTTAGAATCTAGTTAATGAAAATGCAAAGACACACCCATAGAAAAACTAATGTATAAAAATCAATAATTAGGAAAATGAGATTTAACATTTATTCTACTTCAAATCCACATGTTTTTTTTTTTGTCAGCAGACCAAGCCAGTTTATTCTATTTATCATAGTAAATAAATATATATAAAAACCACTGGAGTGTTGTTGGCCTGCAAGTAGGGAAACTAAGGAAACTAGACCAAAAGAAGTGGAGCAGATTATCTGTCCAAATAATTTGAGCTAGGTTCTATAATATAATTTTTTTATTTTTATTTTTATATAAGTATAGAAGTACTTTGGAATTCTAACTATCCTTATACAGTCATCCCACAAGTTATAGTAAAAACTCTCTAAAGAACTCAAAATGCTAATCATTCAAAAAATACTTTGGAGAGAGGCCACCTTCCCTCTCTTGGTGGCCTGGAAGCATCGACTTGTTGGGATTCCCCATGACGATCATAAGCATCTGAACGAGGGCGGATATCCTAAAGTTTGTGACACACCTCGTCCAACTGCATCTGCGGATATCCTAAAGTTTGTGACACACCTCGTCCAACTGCATCTGAGTTTCCTCCCGTTCATCCTCATTGTTCAACATAATTTTTCCTAGGAAAGTCTTGATATTCCAACACAGATCAACAATTTTCAGGTATTTTGTATCTCTTTCTCTGAAACTGCCCAAGTCATGTATTTTGTATCTCTTTCTCTGAAACTGCCCAAGTCAGGAACCTAATTACTAATTTCAACATCTATTTCCCAGTCATGGGTGGTATGGTAGCACGCTCTTGGAAAAACGAAGTTTCCACATGATCTGGATTTATGTAGGAACACAATGAAATACAAAAGTACACATAAACATAGAGATGCAGCAGAAATAAGACTTCATTTCATTAATAACAAATGACTGAAATATGCTTACAGACAGAATGGAAATAAACTAGCTAGGGCGTTGGTAGCTTATCTCTAAGAAGAGATGTGGCCACTACTCGCATCCGTGAGAAGATGATTACAATGAGGCTCTGAAGGCCCTTTTACAATAAACGGGAATGCAAAAAATCCTATACATCCAAAAACCTAACCCTGGGAGACGAAGCGCCAAAAGTCATGTGGGCCCCGTTTGGGTAAATTGGTGCATCAATTTCTCGAGGTCGTAACTTTTGCATACGATCTCCGTTTTAGGCATATGATATCTCGTTGGAAAGATCTATTCGAGGCATACAATGCTAGAGACAAAATGGCATCATTAGATGTTATTTTGTGACAACAAAATACTCAAAAAAACATCGTTTAGGGCCTCAAAATGGCCCCGGAAGTTCAGGACCCGAAAAAACTGCTAAAAATAGTAAACTGTGCGAAAACTGAAAAACTGAAAGAAGCAATGGTGGGGGTCCAAGTGGAATAGGTGGGTGGCCACCAATATCCACCTGGATCACCACAATGGATAGTTCCTCTTGGATGTGGGGGAAAATGCTCTTTGTATTCATTAGTTACATTCTAGCCTGAGTGCAGCACTCGGGCTAGAGGGATTCAAACTAAGGTTTCTTGAAGAGGAGGGTTTGGGAAGGCATATTCGACCCCTACAATAGCCGTTGGAATAACCACAGGTGGGTGACATACTAGTGGATTGAAACATAGGTACAAGAGCGAGTGGAGAGGGGAGGAGAGCCCAAAGCCAATGAATATCCACACAATTGTTCAAAGTCAATCCTCCGCAGAGAGGTGCGCTGAAATCCACTGCATCCATGCTATAAAACCAAATCGAAACCTCAAACCTACTGAAAACTATTGGACGGAAATCCCACTCGCATTTGTGATACTGCATAGTCGTAAGAACATACCTCGTACTAGAGTAATGGAACTTAAAGCTGGTTGTATCCATATACGAGTCGATATATGAGAAGGTAGATTGAGAGTACAAACCAACATCAACCATGATGTTTCACATGAACCAGGTCTAACTCTCCTTCGCATCATTCAATTTTCCATATAAGATGGATTACCTTTGCAGTGGCCACGTTTACTCCTGACACTTCTCTCGAAAAGGAACTTGTCCATATGACCCCATCCGGGGTGACTTCAAATCCACATGTTCTCAATAGAGAAAAAAAATCTTATTTCCATGTTAAAATAACAGTCTTACAAAATGTAACATCCCCCAATTTAACCAAGGAACGTTACTACTTGGAATACTCATAGAAATGAAAACTTTCTTGCTAGCCCATTTCCTATAGCTCACGAGCTACGATGTAATTCACATTTTAAACCAAATTTTGATACCCATCATGAACTACATTTACAACATTCTAAATGGACATGAATGCAATTAATAAACTCATTCACAACAAGAATAAAAAGTTGTGTGCATTGGATATTGGTGTGTGACATAAAAAGTTGCGCTCACTAGATATTGGTGTAAAGTACAAAAAGTTGTGCACACTAGAATATTGGTGCACGGTACAAAAAGTTGTGCTCATTGGATATTGGTGCGTGGCATAAAATTTGTACGCATGGAATATTGGTGAGAAATATATAGAAGTTGTGCACACTGAATATCGGGTCACGGGGATGTTAAATTTAGATTTGTTATTAAGTTCTTTTCAATTTACTAAAGCATAACAACACAATTAGTATCACTGAAAGAAACACAATCACAAGATACACAACATTTTATCTTGGGAAACCCTCATGGGGGAAAAACCCAACAAAAACTTCCTCAATAATAGATTGCCAATACAATGCCAAGATAAAAGACCAAACCACCAAGAATATCCAAGACTAATCAAGAACCTCTCTCTTCTCCTTCTTCTAACTACAACTTCCTTCAAAACTTGCGCACTAGATGAGTGAATTGATTGTGTGAGTGAATGGGGTTCTATCCTCACTTATTTATACTAGTTGATGAGCACTAGGGTTATGTCTCTTCAACAACCAGAGCCGACTTCTTCCAATAGTGGTTAAAACCACTTTATAATCCCTAGTGGCTGAATTCTCAAATACCACCATATGAATATGGTTTGACCAATCCACAAAAGGGGATTTGGTCTTATACAAGACCCGGCATGATCAATCCACAAAAGGGGATTTGATCTATAAGATAATAACTCAATTATAATTAGAATATTCTTCAAAGTTACAATATTTCAACACTCCCCCTTAACAAGAAGTGTATTCTACTGACATAACCCGATACAACATCATCATGAGAAAGAGAGGGCATCAACATCATCAACATTTGGAACATTGACTGGCATATCTACAAATCATCAGAATTTTTTCTCATCATCAATATCATCATCATTCACAATATGACGTTGGAGTAGTATCATCATCATCGTTCACAACATGGAGCTGGAATAACATCATCATCATCATTCACAACATGGAGTTGGAATAAAATCATCATCATCATTCACAACATGGAGTTGGAATATGTAACACCTTGTTTCCCCCAATCTGTAAAAATAACTATATTGGCCAAGAACTATGGCAAAATCAAAGATTGTGAATGACGAATTAACGAACCTTAGTATAAAAGGTTCAAGGAATGTAAATGATGTATGAATATATGTTGCAAGACTGTTGAGGGGGGGATGTGCTGAAAAGAGACCACGATGGCTGATGAGAGGTGGTGGAAGGGGCCGGGAGTGGCTGTGTTAACTTCCACCGAACCAAAACCATACTAGTTTGTACGTGCTCGGGAAAACCAAAGCTCACTCTCAGACCCCGAAATGAATTACCCGCCCAGATGGTGGGTGGGGAGGCTCCTCAAGAGTAAATGAGGGGATGGGGTGAACCACCCATCCGTAGAAGCTCTCATACCTGACTATCAGATAGGGAATTTTGTGCCACATGCAACCTCATAGGAGGAAATAAGTGTGGAANGGGGGGGGGGAGAGAGGAGCAGACAAACACACACACGCGACAAGAATCGTGGAAGGAGAACCAAAGGAACTCTGGGAAATACAGAGACTCATGAGCAGAGGAGAAGGAGAGTAACCTTCTTCCTAGACCTCTGACAAACGGGAAGTGAGAGACATAGTCTCAAAGCATCGTGGTCTAGCTCGGGGGTGGCTAGTGGTAAATCCATTTGGAGTCACTGAGCCTACGGTTGGGTGAAAACGAGCACCCCTCTCAGCAGTTGCATTACACCTGGTGTTTTCTGATAAGTATTTATGTCCTGTATTTCAAATTGAATGTTCGTGCAATGCATGCTCATGGTTGTGCACTTATGAATGGTTTCTGTATAGAAGCATTTTGCCTGGTGTGTTTGATAGGAAAAGACGGATGCATGCTTATACCTGTATGGCCATATATATGCATACATATACATTGAACAAGTTCAGATTCTGAGTCCGTTCTCGGGAGATCTGTCCCATTTACTTGACTCATGCGATGTCTTGGTTGGATTTCCCTGAAGGCACCTCCTTCTGGGAAGGATCCCTCACTATTCCAGAGCCTGAGTGAGTTCCTTGAAAGGACTACCGTTTAAGTAAATATCTAAGCTTACCTCACCCCTGTCACAGAGTTCATAGCTCGATAAGTTAAGAAGGCCTTTCAGTCATGTCCCCAAGCCTGGTGATAATTACCCAAGGATCCGTTGAAGGATTTTATGGCCTAAGTCTGGAGACCTTGCACCAACAAGAATGGTTCCCTCAGAGTTTGGTCTTTCAGTGTTTCAGCACTCGAGAAATCCAAGGGTAAGTTCTCTTATACTCACCAATCGCGAAATCCCTAAGTATGAAACCCCAAAAAGGTCTAGCATGGATAAGTCTTGGTGTTTTGATGTTTCGGCTACCGGGAAACCCAAGGGTCAGTTTCCTTGTACTCGCCAGTCTCGAAATCCCGACTTGCAAAACCCTAGAATAGTGTAGCGTGATTAGAGTCTTGATGTTTCGGCACCTGGGATATCTAAGGGAAAGTCTCTTGTACTCGCCAGTCCCGAAATCCTGACTTGCGAAACCACGAAATGATAATAGCGCGGATGAGATATGGTGTTTCGGTGTTTCGTCACCTGGGATATCTAAGGGCAAGTCTCTTGTACTCGCCAGTCCCGAAATCCTGACTTGCGAAACCCCGAAATGATAATAGCATGGCTAGAGTTTGATGTTTCAGCGTTTCGACACCTGGGAATCCTAAGGGTCAGTGCCTTGTATTCGCCAGTTGCAAAATCTCGACTTGC
>JASDQU010945158.1:49433-61279 GCA_032191745.1 Picea mariana
ATATGAAATTCAGAGTTTTATCTCCCGGGAAACCCAGATGTGAGACCTCTTGTCATCGCGCATCACGAAATCCCGACTTGCGAAACCCCGAAGTGAGTTTAGAGGATATATGGTTTGGAGTTTCGGCTCACGGGAAAACCTAGGTGCAAGACCTCCTGTCTGCGCATATCCTGAAATCCTGACTTGCAAGACCCCAAAATGATAATAGAGTGGATGAGATATGGTGTTTCGGCATTTCGACACCCAGGATATTTAAAGGCCAGACTCTTGTACTTGCCAGTCCCGAAATCCCGACTTGTGAAACCCCGAAATGGCATAGTGTGTATAGAGTTTAGATGTTTTGGTGTTTCGACACCTGGGAAACCCAAGGGTCAATTCCCTTGTACTCGTCGGTCGCAAAGTCCCAACTTGCGAAACCCTGAAATGAGCTTAGCGATGAATACGGGCTTAGGAGTTTCGGCTCTCGGGAAACCTAGGTGCGAGACCTTCTGTCTGTGCACATCGTGAAACCCCAACTTGCGAAACCCCAAAATAATAATAGCATGGATAAATCTTGATGTCTCGGTATTTCAACACTCGGGATATCTAGAAGCAAGTCCCTGGTACACGCCAGTCCTGAATTCTCGACTTGTGAAATCCCAATATGGATTAACGCATGTGGATTTGGTTGTTGGTGTTTCAGCACCCGAAAAACCGAAGGTATGAACCCCTCGTCCTCTTCTACCGTGAAAACCTGGTACGTGAAACTCTGAAAGGTGGGATGCCAGGTTTTAATCCGAGGCATTGTTACATATGACAAACTATTGGTCCCTTTTGGATTTTGGCACTTCGAGAGACAAGAGTGCAGGGGAACACATGCATCATGATTTCTCGAATCGCGAAAGCCGGAAGCACCTCTTTGGTAAGGCCTGTGGTCATAGCCAATGATCACATGGGTAAGCCGAAAAATATTAGTTCCCATAGTGGGTGTGTTACAGAATAACATCATCATCATCGTCGTCAACATGAATTTGAAACATCAACATCAATAGCATGAATCTAGAACAACAGTCTCACCAACTCGAGGCTGGTACAACATCATCAACAACACAAGGCTAGAACAACATCATCAAAAACACGAGGCTGGAAAAACATCATCAACAACACAAGGTTGGAACAATATCAACAACATCATGAGGCTGAGACAACAACGTCATCAACATGAGGCTGAGACAACAAACATCATCAACATGAGGTTGAGATAACAACATCATCAACACGAGGTTGAGACAATAACATCATCAACATATGGAAACAAAATGAGGCAGGTGCAACAACAACATTTTGTGGTACTTTGATAGAACGTCCTTATCGGACCTTCATGATCTGCCTAGGAATCATAATATTCCCTAGGATATAAAATCCTAACAAACTACCACATGGTACTCTGACAGACCATCCTTACTTGACCTTTGGGATCTTCCCAAGAATAAAAAGATTCCCTAGGATATAAAATCCTAACAGAGCTACCACTATTGACCACAACTTCCATATACACGCATAGATACTTTGACAAACCGTCCTTACGGGACCTTCGGGATCTGTCCAGGGATGATCAGTCCCCTAGGATATAAAATCCTAACTGAGCTACCTGTTGTTTGTCAGGATACCATAGTATCATCAACATCACTCCCCCTTTCGAGGGAGGTCCCTTCGGACTATACCAAGATTTTCTCGAAAGTATTCAAACTTTACACGAGACAGAGGCTTGGTCAACACATCGACAACCTTCTCATCTGTGCCAACATATTGGATCTTTTCAGCTCCTCTATGCACCATATCACAGATGTAGTGATACCAAATTTCTATGTGCTTTGACTTATCATGGAACATTCTCTTCTCCATCATCTTTATACAACTCTGGTTATCACATAGAATCACAGTGGCTTCCATCTTCAGATCAAATATACCTGTCAACAAATTTAGAAGCCATATGGATTCACAACTAGTAGAACATGCTACAATGTATTCCACTTCTGTTGTGCTGAGAGAAATACTAGATTTCTTCCTGCTCTTCCATGAAGTCATGACTGATCTCAGGCTGAAAAACCATCCTGAAGTGCTCTTTCTATCAGAAGAACTTCCAACCCAATCTGAATCAGTATAACCATAAAGTTTGAAGTCCTGATCTATAGTATAATAGAGACCATAATCCAACATACCCTTAAGGTATCCCATCACATTCTTTGCATCTAAAATGTGAACATGCCTGGGCTCTACCAGATACTGACTCAAGGTGTTCACAATAAAGCATATATCTGGCCTACTATTCATCAGATACATCAACAAACCAATAATCTATCTATATAGAGTAGCATCAACCAATTATGCTGAAGTATCAACCATGAGCTTCAACTTGGTTTCCATGGGTGTGTTCATGGATTCACATTCCAACATGTCGAATCTCTTCAATATTTCAACTACATACTTCCCTTTGTTAAGGAATATCTTCTCTGGGCTCTACCAAAATTCAAGACCTAAGAAATAATGCATCAAGCCTATGTATTTCATCTCAAACTCTATAGTGAGCTTCTTCTTACAATCTATGATGATTTTTTCTTCTCCTGTTAAGAATAAGTCATACACATACAAGAACAATATAACTGGCTCATCATTCATAACCTTGAAATAAAGGTTAGAATCAAATTTACTCTTGGTAAATCCCAATATCGTGAGGAAATTATCATTCTTCCATACTAATCTCTAGGAGCTTGCTTCAACCCATACAGAGCTTTTTTCAACCTGCAGACACGAGTCTTTCCATCTTCAACTTCAAACCAATTTTTCACATCACATTGTACCAATCTAACACACTTGCTCAGTTGCAACTTAATCTGTACAATCATGTGCTAGCTTTATGTTCTTTCTGCAAAGCACTATTTGTCTCACTACCTGAGAGTATGTCCTCTACTCTCTTTGCAACTGTTCCTTCTGGAACACGGATTCTGCACCTGCAACTACTATTTCTAAAGCTGAGAATGACTTACTCTATTCTCACTGTAGCTGCTGAACTCTGAGAGTAGCTCATCTATTCTATCATGGAAACAACTTCATATGAGAGTGGCTCAATAACTAATACTAAAGGTAGCTTTTCCTCTTTCATGTAGGTAACTCAATCTCAAATACAAGGACTTCTCCACCTGAATCTCATACTGTATCGAAATCATGGTTGTTTTGGTTGTTTTTACAAATATTGGAACTATTTCTTCGTTTATTGTTATTTCCTCTTGCTAGGAGAATCCTCTAGACAAAAATTAGGTTTTGTACATCTCTATACAGTTATCTGCAACATGCTTGATCTGTTAGATCAAATGTGGATGTCACCACTAACTTCCCTTCTGGTCTTAAGACAAAATATAGTCCTTTTGATTGACTTCCTCCTCTATCATTGAAACAAGGAAATTTTCTCAGGATATTTTATGTCTCCTAGAGGTATTTGAGGCTACGATCTAGTCTTCTCAACTCATGGCATATATCTTCCAGTCCTGGAAGATGTCTCTTTTTCTCATCTGATCCTTTCTGAGATCAGGCGTACTCTGAGTCTTGAAAAATTTCATAGTCTCTACAGGATATACTTGGTGTTGAATACCAAGTCTTAATATGAAAAGTTGAGTCAGACTTCAAACGAATTCTGATTCTTGTCAAGGTGGCTTCATTATCCATTGACCAAGTCTACTGTGAGTTCTATTCTAATGTTCGGTCATATTTGGATCCTTCTTGTCATTACAATCTGTTAGCACTAAGAATCACCCTCAGATTACAAAGAGGATAAGCCCGGTACCCATCAAAGTATGTGTAAATGTAAATGAGTGATTTAAAGGTCAAATGGAGAAGACTCATGATAATAATGTTTTAACTCAGAAATCTGGGCTAGCATGCATAAGAAAATGAGGTCTTGATTAACTTTAGTCAGTGAATGAGAGTAAAATTGAATAGGTGGAATACTTTAGTAAGGGAGGTGTAAAGGTATTCTATTTCCATTAGGTCTTCAAGCAATCCAGGGAGGAAAAAAAAAACACAAGAACTTCTTGAATTCAATGTTAAAGTACACTGAAGAACATCATAGCAATATTATAATCAAACATTCATCATAACACAACCATAATAATCTCATATGGATCATTCAATCATGAGTACTTCAGCATAAGAGGCAACAAGATGATATAAAGAGAAACTGACTTCTATTAATAAAAATTTCTCAAGTCCAATACATAACCAGAGAACAATCTATTTAGTCAAAAATATTACAATTAGGGAGCCTAGCTCAACCATTCGAACCTCACTAATCATTTAGAATATGTATTTATAACCCAAAAGGAAAGGCAACAACTAGAGGTGAGAGATGACCTCCCTCCCCTAGGATTCTCTAAAACAATTACCATTCTAACACCTATGCTAACAACTCTTAACAAGCTTCTACAAATTAGGAACCATGTTGGAAACCACTCCAACAAGAATTAAATGACATGTCTCCCTTTAGGCGCATTCCTTTTCATTTCCAAGTGTCCTCCAGGGGTTGTATGATACCTTCATGCTGCCACCTGTGATCCTCACTTCTCTCCACATCATCAACCATCCAAAGGAGTCATGAATTCAAATCCCTTGACTGCAAGGTCCAGTTCGTAGCGCCATTTAGTAGCGCATTGGGTAGCCAATTCTGTAGCACCCTTTGCAAAACAACTGTGCAGATTTCATAGCGCCTCCTCCAAAACAGGTCTACAGTTTCCATAGCACCAATCCTGTGTAATGTCTGTGTGCAATTCCATAGTGTCTCTTCTGAAATAGCTTCTGCAGATTCGGTAGCACCATACCTCAAATGGTCTTGTAGATTCAGTAGTGCCACTCATCAAAATAGTTCTGTAGAATCGGTAGCGCCACCGTTAAGTTTTAGCTATGATATTCTGTAGCATATTAGGTAGTGAAATTGCAGAACATACTATATAGACGATTCCACAAGATCATGAAGCTACAAAATGTCTGTGTTTTTACTGTGTGATGAGACCAATCCTTCAAAAGCACAAAAAACTTAGTTGATAGACTAGGAGCCTGTAGATGCCTTTATAGGTGGAAAAATTATACTTCCTTGATCACTTTACTCTTGCAAAAAGAGACCACCCACAAAAATGGATCTTATATCCCCCAACTACTTCATCAACCTAGAAATCCTCCTTGTTGCGAGAGAGATTCCCTTATCATGGCAACATGTTTTTCCTTTGTAGGGATACTCTTCTTGATTGCAGGTGTACTCTTCTTGACTACTGGTTCATCTCTTTCAATTGTAGCTTGTACCAGAACATTCAAGTTCCTCTAGGCCAATTCATCCTTGAAATGCTGCAATTCTTCCTTGAGCTTTCTATTTTGAGACTGAAAGCCTCTGTTTTTCCTGTAGAGGTTCTTAAGTTTCTTATGGAGAGGCAGGGCTCTTCTCGCTGAAATTTTTTCTAGATCAAGGGTTTTATTGTACATATACATGAGCTCCTTTATCTTAATTCTCCCAGTCAAAATTTCTACTTTCAAACGAGCAACCTCCTTCCTAGCCTCCCTGAGCTATCTGATCAATCTTTTGAAAGTGTGATTACTAGGTGGAGTGCTGATGTTGATAACCTCAACATGTTTCTCAATGGATTTACCTTTATCTTTCTACTGCACATGGGCTCTGTCTATCACCCTAATAGGCTTCTCAATTCCTTTACCCTTATCTTTCTATTTCCTTGGAATTGAAACCTTGGGTAGGACTTCTCCTTCAATAACCTCCTTGGGGGATGATGATTTAGTAAAAGGCTTCCTGATTTTGATCTTAGCTGTTGGAGCAGGTGAAGAGAAATGCAACTTCCAAGTTCCTTCCCCTCTTAGATGTGGCTTTGGTGGACGAAGGGACTTCTTCCAATTCAGGTGCAGGAGGAGGTGAAAAATCTCTCTGTGAAGAGTGATGAACCTCCCTCTCTTCTTCTTCAATTTCCTTGATGACATCTTTGCTTTGAGTAGTGGCTTTGCTTTTTATCTTCCTGCTTGTTCTTGCTGGAGCAACACTAGTATATGGAAAAGGGATTTGCATCCTATACTGAGGAGTAGAGGCTATATCCAACTGCATATGGGAAGATACAATGAATTTTTCCCAAGGCATGTTCCTCTTCTTCAATTCTTCCATCACCAACATTCTGATCAACCCAGAGTGAAAGATACTAGTTTCCATAGCCTTGGACTTGGCTTGGAATCTATCTGACATCTTTCCCATGCTCCTCAAAATATAAAAAGGGATATTCATTACATATTTACCAGTGAAATGTAGCAAGAGTCTTATATGATACTGGTATAACATGTTAAACCTTCCCTCACATGTAAAGTATCTCTGGATGATCTGCAACATTTTATCAAAACATTCAACTAGATGGATTCTAGGCACTCCCTTGGACAAATCATTTGTCTGATAGTTTGGTTTAAGGAAGTCCTTGGAGAATGCAACATTTGGGATCATGTATTTAAACCAACTCTCACCAGTATTAGGAACCCCAGTGGCTGCTCCAATAGAGGCTTCAAATACCTCAAACTCATGGTTTCCCACCTTATTCTTAATGCCATCAAAGTGTAATGCAAACTGCCTTTCTACTTCAGGGTGTCCCCTCTGCATGTTTTGGTAAAATGAGAGGCAATCAACCCTTTGAAAAACCTCCTTGACCATTGGCTCAACATCAAACATGTGCATGTAAAAGGGTTCAACCCTGACCACACTCCCTCCCTTGTGAGACTTCTTATTTTGAGGTGTCTCCATGGATACAAACAGGGGATCAAAGGTTGTGGTGCAGTGAGGGGTAAAGAAAACAAACATAGGCAGAGATCAATGAGAAATGATAGTGGCTAATGGTTTCTCTCTCTCAGGATTTCCTCTAACTCACCTTGCATTAACAATAAACTGTTTTAATGGATTTTTCTTTAAAACTGAGAAAAAGAAACTCTAATTTAAGGAAGGCAGGGATACACTGCTCAGTTTTATGTCACCACACCATGGTCATCAAAGTTTTAGAAAGGTAGGGACTGCAACTCCCCTTATTGCCAACTGATCTTAAGATGAATGAATGCTGATATAGTGAATAGAAGAGGATAATGTAGGGGTTTTTGAATACAAAAGATAGAACTGACCAATCCAAGTAAAACACAACACTGAGACAGGGGATTTGTAGCGTAGTTTTAGCAGTGAATTTCTGTAGCGTAGTGTGCACACAAGGGCCAAGTGAATGAACATGTATTCAAGATTCAAAAGAAAAATGGCTTGTCCTCTAGAATAAATGAAAATTAGGTGGCAAATGGCTATGAAGTCTGTGGGAGAAAAGCTACAGATGCAAATGGATGAGAGATGAAGTAGTCTGCAGCGTCGAGTGCTACCAAAAGATGAGGTAGGGGTGTCTCAAGACTTTTCCATTAAATTGAGAGGACTCATGGAATACCTGGAGATTTTGAATGATAAAGGAGGATCTGCAACAAGTTAGGAAACTGCTACGTCCACCTCAGCCTCCAATTTAGCTTTGTTAATTGATTCCCTAATGCAATCTGCAGCTGGTATGAACTAGTGATTTCAGTAGCATCGAGCTTGAGAGAAAATTCAAATGCTTAAACTGTTAGCAATATTCATAAATGAGAAAATCTCAATATTATCTTTTAATGAACAAGGGCACTGAAAACTAGAGAAATCATGACCTCAGCTGATTATGACAAATTATGGAAAAGATCAAAGGACAAAGGTGTGCTACGGAAACTCCTAGTGAGTTGGCAACGCCTTTTTCAAAAATTTGATTTGACCCCCCTTTAACGGACATGGGGACAACATGGAAAGGATAAAGAGTATGAGTGCATGGAGTGATGTGTCAATTCATTTGGCTCATGGGGTGCTTTATGCTTGATGTCAAGTTAAGAGGTGAGTCGAAACCATAAACCATAGAATGAACCTAGGCTTAAAATATATGTGTGGGCCAAAAATGAGCCAAAACCACAAGTCTTTATTTGTTTAGACTACCCTAAGAAAATTACACAAAGAAAAATAAAGCAAACCTAAATTCTAAAGGATAAAAAATTAAACCTAAGGGATAAGAGACCCAAGGCAAATTCATGTGATAACATTGGCTCCAGAAGGGATGGCATGCTCCCTATGAGCTACCAAGATCAATCATTTTCAGTGCCTTATCCTAGGGTTATGGGTTCATTATTCAATCAGAAATAAAACAAAAATGAAATTAACAATGAAATGGAAAGCCACTCATGGATTAAGAAAAATATTTTTCAGAAAGTGCCCATTGACAGGGCCACCAAAAAAATTGGAATCCTCCAAATTCTGCAACTTATAAGTGTTATTTGAAAATACCTCAGAAATTTTGAAGGGACCAATCCACAAGGCTTCAAATTTACCTTGATTTTCTTTATCTTGCTTGGGTGCATCCCACTTGAGCACTAGATCTCCCAGCTAGAAATATTCTTTTCTTACCTTCTTGTCAAAGGCTTTCTTGATCTTTTGTTGATGGTTCTATGCTTTGTCCAGTAGCTTCTCCCTAGTCTGTTGCACTTCTACCAACTATTGTATTCTTCTAACCATATCATCAGGTTCTCCTTGGTAGTCTTGGAATATTTTTTCCACAGGCAAGGCAAGATGAGTAGGAAACATAGGCTCAACTCCATACACAAGATGAAAAGGAGAGACACTAAGTGATCTCTTTGTTGTAACTCTATCAGCTCACAAAGAAAATTTTAGCTTTGAGTCCCATGCTTTCTTGTTGTCTTCTAACAATATCTTGATGCTATTTATAAGGCTCTTGTTAGAGGATTATGCCAATCCATTCCCTTGGGGGTAGTAAGGAGTAGAATGAACCAATGTAATCCCATACTGTTCAAAAAATTTGATCAATGGTTCAACCTTGAAATATGTAGCACTATCAGTAACAGTTTTGCTCGGACAACCAAATCTTGACATGATATCCTCAAGAAAAATAATGATTACCTTGTGGGAGGAATTTCTTGTAGGGATGGCTTCTATCCACTTGGTGAAGTAATCAGTGGCAGTCAAAATCCACCTATGCTGACCACTTTAAGCGGGATGGATTTCCCCAATGAAGTCTAAGCCCCACTACTGAAATGGTCCTGAAGCTACCATAGGCTTCAATGGCAAAGATTTGAGTTGTTTCTTTCCAGAAAAATTTTGGCATTTGTCAGAAGCTCTAATATTTTCACAAACATCAGTAAAAAGGATAGGCCAAAAATACCCAACTCTTAGGATCTTATAGGCTGTGGTTCTCCAGAAGTGATGGCCCCCACATAAACTTTCATGAAAATCAGTCATAACCTTTTGGGCCTCCTGTGGATCTAGACATATCAAAAGAACTCCTAAAGGATGTTTCCAATACAAAACTTGGTCAATAAGACAATATCTGATTGCTTTTAGCTTCAAATCTCTTACCTTGTTCTTTTCCAAACCATCAGAAGGCTACAACTTCTGCAGAAAATATATGATGTCCTTGTACCAAGTGCATTCTGCCAATTGGGGGTTGACTTGAGAACCTTTATCAGACAACTCAACTTGCCAATCTTTTGAGCTAATGTTTATGAAATTAACCCCCAAATATTTGCAATTTGATTAAGCCAACAACCTAGCTAAACCTTGGCCTTTAACCAATTTAGTGGGCTTTATTTCAAGGTCAAATTCCAGAATTTTGGCAATCCATTTTCTCCTCCTCCCGTCTATGTCAGGCTTGATAAGTATCTCTTTCACTGAGGCTGAAGGGACATATGAATTTTTTTTTGAATGCAAGGCATATAATGTGAAATCCATGAGGGCTTTGACCAAAGGATAATCCTACTTTTCCATGATGTCATATTTTATTTCTGCATCCCTCAATGCCTTGTTGAAAAAGGCAATAGGCTGCTCTAACCCTTTTGCATTTTTCTACAATAAAACAACAACTACTGTGTCAAATGAAGAAAAAGAAAAAAACAAAAAATGGTTGGAGTAGTCAGGGATGATGAGCACAGGTGCTCTAGTCAAAGCCTTTTTTATTTGATCAAAACAATTTCGAGACTCAGTAGTCCATTTGACTTCATTTCCTTTCCTCAGCATGGTTGTAATGTACTTTAGCAATTTAACAAAGTTTGAAATGATCCTTTAAAAAAAAATGATTTTCCCCAAGAAATACTGAACTTCTTTCTTGGATCTAGGGAGAGACAAGGTTTGGATGGATTCTACTCTTCTTGAATCAATTCTTACCCCTTCAGCTGATACAATGTGCCCCAATAATTTCCCCTCCTTCATAATAAACAATGACTTTTTAGGATTGAGAGAGAGAACAAACATTCTGCACTTCAAGGAAACCTTTTTCAAATGATGATAATGTTCTTTAGCAGATTGTGAGAACACTGTAATGTCATCTAAATAGATGACTACAAACTTGTCTTTCTCCCCAATAAAGGCAATTTCCATGGCTCGCTGAAAGGTCACTCCTGCATTCATCAATCCGAAGGGCATTTTAGCATACATGAATGTTCCCCAAGGAATAGTGAAGGTTGTCTTCTTTCTATATTTAGGCAAGACAAAGATCTGATTGTAGCCAGGAAATCCATCAATCATAGACATCCTAGATGAACCTGTCACCTTCTGCAATATGTGCTCCATCTTTGGTAAGGGGTAATTATCTTTCTTGGAGATTCTATTCAAATTTCTGAAATCGACACAAAGTACGATTTCCCCATTCTTATTTCTCACTGGGACCACAATAGCCACCCATTCAGATTATCTCAAAGGAATGATAATCTTGGCATCCAAAAGCTTTTTTACCTCTTTTTCCATAATAGGCAACAACACGGGATTTATTTGTCTAAGTTTCTGCCTAAATGGTTTGGTCTCCTCTTTCAAAGGGATATTATGTTCAATGATGTTTGTGTCATATGTTCTCAGATATTCATATTTCCAAGCAAACACATCAACAAACTCTTTTAACAACTTATCATATTCAACCCTTTGTTCCTTTGACAAGCTGCTAGACAACTTGACATATTTTGGTTCCTCCTCTGTACCCACATTGAATTCAGTCATATCAGAATTTTCAGTTGAACCTTTAACCTTTACAACAACATCATTTCTGTCGAACAACCTCTCCAAAGGAACTAGTCCTTTTGATTTGATGGAGAATTGATTTAGCATCTCCAAACACTGCTATCTCTTCAATCCCCATGTCTTTGGCAACCCTCAAACCCAAAACAAGAGCTTCATATTCTGACACATTGTTTGTAGTTTCAAATTTGATATTGTAGGAAAAATATATGATCTCTTGAGTAGGGGAACAAAGACTACTCCAACACCAATACCTTCCTTAAAAGAGGTTCCATAAAAAAACATCTTCCAAACAGAGGTATTTGGAGGAGAATCTTCACAAAAGGTAATGGACTGTTTTCTGATTTCAAGAGGAGGTTGAGGAGCATCAATAAGCTACAATATAATGGATCCTAAATCAGTACCAAGTGAAAAAATAGGATGGTTGGTAGGGTTTTCTTCATCACTGATGATGTAGGATAATTGAGCCTCCCTGTAAAGCCTTCTATGTTCTCCCCCAAACACGAGAATGGTGGCATATGTAAGGTCCATCTGCAAGGTTCCCCCTAGTCATTTTATCCATTATCTTGACAAGAGCATACCAAACTTAGGGGGGACATCAACCACCACAATATCCATGAACACACTTTTCATGGGCAACTGAAACAAGGTCACAACCATGCCTTTGATAACCCCAAGACACTTCACTTTCCTAGAGTCAAAAGAGTATAATTCATGGTAT
>JASDQU010945160.1:0-17655 GCA_032191745.1 Picea mariana
TTTTTAACCAATTCATTCTTACTTTGATAAAGTAGTGGTACACTTGGATGGACCCTGCAGAAGCTAGCCGTGGAAACCTCAACCACTGCCTATTTATGAAAAAATTGTAATCTCCGATCTATTTATACCATAATCTCCACCATCATAGTTCTATTTAAAAAAACCAATTTTCCAAACGACACCTCAATACTCGTTTATGATTATCATGGCATCAATGTGAGTGTAAAGACTTGCAAAGATATGCTAGTTATCCCTCCTTAGCACATGAGCAATCAAGCATGTAGAGATGAAAATCTCATCCAAAGGACCTTGTTGAAAATGTTTACAAACCATATTTACTGATAGTTCACAACAACTACAGAGGTTCGAGTGTAGAACTGATATTTACAGTGAGTGGCTATGATAACTGTAGGTTCAAAAGCATTCATTATTTAATCATTTGTAAAAGAATTTCTAACTATTTAATGTCCTTTATTTTTCCAGCATTGTGTTTCTAGTTTTGATCACAGAGATTATCATAGATGGGAGGCAAACTTCCTTGTAGGCACGGGGCCTTTTTTTAATTCATCATGAATTAGTTTGAATTTGAAGTATGATAGCCCCAACTTTCACATTAACATGAATCTTTAATCTATATTACTATAGTTTACCAACATTATAGAAAATATGAGAATATGTTGTTTCTTTAGTTCAATCGTTTACCTTTTTCATTTGATATTTGCAGAGGAGTCGAGGATTGCAAGTACATAGGAATATCAATTCGGGTTATTTGTTGCCACTTTTCATTAAATTTGTCGTTGTGCTTCCCATTGTCTTCTAGAGAGTCGTCCTGTAATTTGTTTTCGTGCTTTCCATGTTGATGCTTTCCATCTTTCCATGTTAATGCAGAGTCGCCCTCAACGTAGTAAATCTCAAGGAGTAGGAGCATATCGAGATCGATATGGATACAAAGACCCCGTTCAATTTTGAGTAGATTCATATCCATTGGTAGAGGACACAACGAAAACACAGACAAAGGGTAGAATTAGAATTAGGTTGGAGATTATTTGGAAAGTACAAAATGAACAAGAGATTTCACAGTTTTGTTCTAACCTAATCTGGGCCATGCAAATATTTTATGTCCTACTTCTCTCTTCTCTCCATGCTCTCCATACCCGGGTGTTATCCTAGGCCCTTTCATGCATGTTACTAGGTGGAAGTGGGCATGCATGTTACCAAGTGGAAGTGGCCTTAGCGACCTTGCATACCAAATGCTAAGGTGGAAGTGAGCATGCATGTTACCAGGTGGAAGTGGCCTTAGCTACCTTGCATACCAAGTGGAAGTGGAGTTTTCATATAATTTTCATGCCTCCAACATTAAACATAAATGTCAGAATTAATCAGAAATGTCAGATAATGTGCAGTGTGCACCTTCAATCTAGCCACTAAATAAATTAGTTTTCTAAAAATAATTTGTATATCTGACAAATACACAGAATAGTTTGCCAGGGCGAATTAAGTCTTGTCAAAATGTTTTGACCAATAACAATTTGAATAGAGGTAATTAGAAAATTAAAAAAAAATAGTTTTTTCATTTTCTCAAAAATAAAGTTTAATAAATGATTTTCTAAAACCTTCGAGAAAAGCTAAAAGTCACTTGAAAGTAGGTTAAAAGTAAGTTAAAAACATACAAAACCGACCAGGTAATATACAAAACAGACCAACTAATACGAAGTCAACAATAGTTGACTTGAAGGTGAAAGCTAGAGTGGGGGAGCACATGATGTGATTTACAGAATGGAACTAGAGCCGAATGCCTGCAATTCTGGAGCACTAGAGGGTGGAGGTTTACTTCTAGGGGGGTTATTCCATGTTTCACTTGTTGTTCCTTTTATAATTTAGTTAGCAACCTTCCCTTTTTTATCTCAACTGTCAGCGTTTCCTTTGTTTTTAGATAAGAAGTTCCTCCATTTTAGTAGCTGTTTAACTACTATTCTTGGAAACTGAACTACATTGAAGTCAGTGGTAGGAACGTTTTAGGTGGAGCATAGGTGGCATAAGTTCATTAACCGAGTTTGTTTACATTTAAGCATCCATTAATTGCTATTCTTGGTAATTGAAATGCTTTGTATTTTGGAGTTTGAACCGGTATTAGTGGAGCACATGTGGCTTACCCATCGCCCCTACTCGGCAGGCGGGTATTGAGGATGATGTAAGGGCACTAATGGGAGAGGCTGATGAAGGTGTTTGGCAAGAGGAAGGTATTTTCGAAATGGCAGACTCTTTGGGGGCTCGTACTAAGACAATAACTCATTCATCAATTGATCCGACTTCTCCACAAGCTCGTACTCATAGTAGGAGCTCAGGTGGAGTTCCCTCATTCTCTGAACTCCTCCCTGGCTTGTCAGATACACCTCCGGAGGTGGAGAAGCTCTCACTTGTGAGCGGTCTGAGAGAGGAGGCCAGAGGCGTGGGATTCACAGGTGTTCGGAGTAAGGAGAGTAGAACTGTTGTTTCCTCTAAGGGTAGGTGTAGGCAGTGGAAGGAAAACAAGGTTGTGAAGCAGATGGTGTTAGGGTCTTATATCGGTCTCAAGGAGACCTGTAGAATGGCATTATGTGGTTTGGTTGGGAGGATATCCTACAACAACCTGTGTAAGACACTGCTACCTATCTGGGTGGAATAGGCTTGGGTACCCCTGTTCAGATATGTATCAGAAATTTTATTTTTAACTAAAGGATGGTTCGACTTCATTTGTAAAACGTCGAAAGATGCCTCGTTTTTACTGAATAGTAGGTGGGTAATTGGAGGTGGCATCCTAATGCTAAAACGCCGACGGGTCACATTCGATCTAGTGACATAATATTTACAACATAGACATATGTGGGTTATCCTACCTAGATTACCCCTGCAACTATGAAATGAAGGAGCTATGCAGGCCATTGGGAACTTGCTGGGTAAATTTATAATGGTTGATAGAACAACCCTTTCCGCAGCGTCTAAAAAAGTTGGTAGAATAATGGTCGAAATAGATATAAATCTCGAGCTTCCAGAAGTCATTGAGATAGAATGGAGGGGATGACGTGTTCGACAACGTTTGGACTATCTAGGCATTCCTTTTAGATGTAGTATTTGCCGGAGCATTGACCACCTCCAGCGGGATTGTAGTGGCTACTTAGAAGAAGAAGAAGAGTCCGAAGACACAGCTCTGTTCAGAGGTACACAAGAATATTCTCCAGATACTAGTGTCAATGGGACTGGGCCTTTCCACTTTGCACAGAAAGATTCTAGCCAGTCGCAGTCCTTGGATTTGCTGACGGGTAAGTTAAAAAATCACTGCACTGCACTTTTTTCTTCTCTGTCGATGTGGGAAAGAGATGCTCTGGATGCATCTGATTGGCTAAAGATTTCCACTTCCAAAGCCAATGTGTCCACTGTGGTTGATAAGGGGGTTAGTGATCATGTTGGAATGGGTACTGAGAATCAGAAAGATAAGGTTTCTCTGTTGGTCGGTCAATCAGGGGTTGAAACTATAGCTATTTCAGCTAGTCTGGCCGAGTCAAGTGAAAAATTACTCCAATCTGATCCTTCTCCTGTTTTTACTGTTCCTAGTCAGTCGGGTTACCCTTTACCTTCTCCTTGTCCTCATAATGGATATTCTACCTCTCCTCCTAGTTACCGAGAACCGAAAGAGGATGAAACCTCTCTAACTGTTGTTCTTGACTCTTTATTACCCTTTATTCGTGACCCAAAATCTATTGTTCAGTTGCCTGTTTATCTTGGCAACTCTGTTTTAGACTCTGCTACTTGTGATGGGAAGGCCAAGTCTTCACGCCCTCGTGCTGAAGAGGCAGGGAAAGAGTTCGCCTGGTCTAGGGGCCTGGGTATAAAATACTCGCCGATAAAGACTGGGAGTGCCCAAAAAAAGTTAGCAATCTCATCCTCCTTGGAAATTAATTCTCATACTTCCACTGATAGTGGGGCACTTAGAGCAATGAAGGCCCTGGCTCAGGCAAAATAATGTTACCGCTCTCCTTAAATCTTAGAGGGACTGGAGGCACCCTAAAATCGACCTATGTCCGTTGTGTTCTGGATATAACCCACCCTGATATTGTATTTTTACAGGAAACCTTGGTACACACACAATAATCCATAACTTTCATGTATGTTTTACGTCCGACTTGGGTTAGTTGTGTTATTAATTCGGTTGGGAATTCAGGTGTACTATTGGTCACATGGGACTCGAACATTTTTGATCTGATTTTGTATCTCACATGTGGTGGAATTTTATTGACAGGAATTTGTATCGCTAGCAAAAGGGAGATTTCATTGCTTAACATTTATGGTCCTTGCTCAGAGCGGAAAATGTTTTGGAACCTTGTGGTAGATTCTGGATTGTTATCTCTTAAAAAATTAATAATTGCAGGGGATTTGAATTTAACCTTATCCTCGAGTGAGATTTGGGGAGGATCTTCCTTAGTGGGGCCCTTAGCCAGTTTTTGCAAAGCTTTCTTTCAAAATAATAATCTCATTGACATCGAGCTGGAGAAGGTTGTCCCCACTTGGAGGAATGACTGTTCTGGGGCCGACTTGATTTCGAAAAGGTTGGACAGGTTCTTCATTTCAGAAGAACTTCTACCGAATGTTGGCATTTACAGGTCATGGGTGAAATATCCTTATTTATCGAGTCATGCCCCGGTTTCACTTCAGTTGGAAATTTCTCCACTCTACAAGGCTTACCCATTTAAATTAAATTCCCAGTGGTTGTTGGATCAAGATTTCATAGATATGGTTTAGAAGCTTTGGAATGACCCTAAATTCTTATATGAGGGTGGAAAACAGAGAAGGTTGGTTTGGAAACTCAAAGAATTGAAGACAAGCACAAAATTATGGGCAAAGATTCGCAACAACAAGACAATTTCACATTTGGTGAAGCTGGAGGAAGAAATAAAAGTCACTCTTCATAACTTTCTTGGAGGACCGAGATTACCAGAGAAGGAAAGAAATTTAAAAAATCTCGAACAAGAAAGGAAGAGGTACTTAAATGAAAAGGAAGAACTTTGGAGACAACGTAGTAGGGCAATCTGGATCCAAAGTGGTGATCAAAGCACATAATTGTTTCATCATTTCGCCAATTTCAGGAGGAATCGTAAATTTGTCTAGGAGATTAGGGATGATTCAGGGCTTCTACACAATGGACAGGAGGAATTAAAAGTTGAGGCTGTGAAATACTTTGATTTGTTTTCAAAGAACAAGTTAGTCCTTCAACAATTGACCAAGTAAAAGTGGCATATATTTTCTCCAGATTGGTAACTGTAGCCGAAGCTGAAGCCCTATATAGTCCAATAAACTTGGGGGAACTAAAAAAAGTATTATCTAGATTCAAGGTTGATAAGAGTCCAGGGCCTGATGGCTAGATAATTGAGTTTTTTATTCATTTCTTCGATCTGGTTGGGGGCAATCTCTTAGAAATGGTGGAAGAATCGAGATTGAAGGGTATTATATCAGGAGGCCTAAACTCAACTTTTTTAGCCTTAATCCATAAAGTGAATAAGCCTCTTTCCTTTGGGGATATCAGGCCTATCTCCTTGTGTAATCTGTGTTACAAAGTTATTTCTAAGATTATAGAAAATTAGATAAAGCCCATCCTGTCTAGGTCACTCTCAGAGGAGCAGTTGGGATTTTTGAAAGGTAGACAGATCCAAAATGCCATTGGAATGGTTCATGAATACCTCCATAGCATGAAAAAAATGAATTTAAAATCCCTTGTTCTGAAACTGGATCTACATAAGGCCTATGATTTCATAAATTGGGACTTACTAAGGATGATCCTAATTCAAGTTGGTTTGGGTATTAAGATGACCAATTGGGTTATGAGTTGCATTGTTTCCACGTCCTTTACTGTTTTACTAAATGGAGAGGCCATGGATTTCTTCAAAATTGGAAGAGGATTACGGCAAGGGTGCCATTCATCCCCTTTGCTATTTATATCGGTAATGGAAGGACTAAGGATTTTATTAAAGGAAATCCAAAGTGAAGGAAAGCTGATCGGAGTCCAAGTATCCAGAACTATAAACATTCTCCACATTTTGTTCGTAGATGATGAAATAATTATGACAAAAGCTACTAAGAGTGAATGGTCGGAGATTGATAAGATCATTAAACTTTTCTGCTTGGCTTCAAGTCTGCTGGTAAACGGTTCAAAAACTACTATTCTTCAAGAAGGACTGTTGGAACTGGACTTAACTCCTTACAAATCTCTTTTTCCTTTTACTTTTTCTGATCTCTCAACTAGTTTTAAATACCTTGGTTATCAGTTAAAGACTGGGTGGCAACGAGTAGAAGACTGGAGCTGGATGTTGAAAAAAGTGGAGAAAAAGATAGGGCTTTGGTGCTACAGGTGGCTATTGCTAGGAGGGCGTTATACTTTATTGAAGTCTATCTTAGAAAGACAACTTGTATACTGGATGTCCCTGGCGGACATTCCCTTCACTATTTTAAATAATTTGAGGAAAATTATGTTTAACTTTCTTTGGAAGGAAAATAGTGAGTCAAACCACTATCATCCGCGCAAGTGGGAACTTCTTACATTACCAAAAAAATATGGTGGATGGGGTCTTCGAAATATTTTTTATTTTAATAGAGCCTTGGCTGCGAATACACTCTGGCGAGTACTAATGCGTGACGAAATCTGGCATAAAGTTATAAAAGACAAGCACCTTCCTCACACTACTGTTAAAAATTGGTTTAGATCTCCAACTTTCCATCAGAAGATGGCTTCAAGAATCTGGAATGGTCTATTGAAATCAATCCACTTGATCACTCAATGGTTGAGTTGGACTCTGGGTTCGGGTCAACTATTGCCCTCGCTAGAGACAAGATCTTAGGGATGGGAGACAAGTCCTTCATCTCCTTTAAGCTATTGGGAGTATGGACAACTCACATATTGGCTTCATATTTGTCTTTTCATAGACTTCAAGTTCTGGGTGATTCTAAAGTTGTTATTGATTGGCTATCCAACAGAGGAAGACTCCAGGGAAGTGCAATTGAGGGCTGAAAATCCAGAATCAAGGATTTAATTAAACCTTTTCAAGCTATCAGTTTTGTGCACATTTACATGGAATTTAATATGGAAGCAGATCTTCTTTCTAAGCAGGCATTAATGGAGCCAGAAGGCAGAATCACATCTTACCAATGGGTCAATGGGACCTGCGACATCTCAGCCTTTACTAGTCCTTAGCCATCTTCTGTTCTTTTCAGTTTTTATCGAGTATTTCATAGACAGTTTACTGCTCATCCGGTCCAGAGTTTGTATTTTGAAAAATCTTGTCTAGATCCTTTCGGTCTTCTATGTTATGGAAGTTGCTATTGTATAAGGGAAACTGTGTTTTGTTTAGTTTCCTTGTGACTCTTTTTTTGGTCTCCCTGCCTTGGCCCGGGGCAGGGACTAATAACTAAGCATCTTCAAGTACAATGCATTTTAAATAACATAGCATCTTCTTTCTTGATGAATGATAATTAGGCTGCACTACTTAACTGTTTAATATTTTATATGAAAATCTGAAGCATAAATAAATAGGATCAGTGGCGAACACTGCTTTCCAAGAGGTGAACAATGCTTTGGATCAGTGGAGGCACATCACAAAGTTGCATACGACCAACAGAAGAGAAAACAAGCAATGGATATTGATAGAGAGTGCTTTGATTAGTGGGTACATCACAAAGTAGCATACAACTTGCTAAAGAGAAATCGAGAGGCAGAGACTGATAGATAGTGCTTTGGGTAAGTGGGCATATCAACATACAACTTGCTGAAGAGAAATCAAAAGGTGGAGGTTGATCGAGAGATGTGCAAATCATCCAAAGCTAAAAACAATCATTGCATGGCTAATTGGTATGACTAATGACAGATATATGCCATGCTGTTATGCTGTAAAGAGTATGTTGATTGATTATGAAGCATAATTAGTAGGCAGTTTGAAATGAGTGCGGATCCTAAAGTAGAAATGGGCACACAGTCTGCTTTCCATGACCTAGCATCATAATAGCAGGAGAATTCAATTCTGTCAATTCTTTTGTTCTCAACATAAAATCCATGACCCAAGACCGTAAAAAAAATAAATTAACAATATCCTTCAAACAATATCCTTAAAAATTTAAGACTCATATCAAGACAATATCCTTCAAACTTTAAAAATTTAACTTAATAATTATAAAAATAAAAATCAATCGAGTTTATAAATTGAATTGCTGGGACTTTGTTTTATTGGTGCAGTTCTATCGGGTTTACTTTTTTCCGCTCAAGAAAATTGCTCTTTATATTAGTTAATATAAAATGTACATCACTCGTCCACTTCTTACAATAAAAACTGTTCTTAATATCAAGCCGAGACAACCATTACAATCTAAAACTTGCTTTCCAAGCAACATACAATTACTATATGCCGAGGACATAAAAAAGGATACCCTGGTGCAAATATCCATAACAGTAAAAGACCACAAAAATCTCTATTCAAAACATTCGAGAGCATCCAAAAAGAGAGTCAGAAAACAGTGATGGATCTAGTAAGGCCTGGTTCATTATCTGCCCACAGAGTGTAAACAATCTTCTCGTAGTGATCTCGATCCTTGAGCGCTCTTTTGGAAAGATCATCTATTTCCTTATTGAAATCCCGATAGGTATGATGAAAAGTTAAACCGGTGAAATGGAAACTGAGCCTCTTTATACGATCCTTCCACCCTTCCAACGCAAGGCTATGAAGACTGCCACTACCGTTGCACCAATTGATGACCAACTTCGAATCCCCAATGATTTGAAGAGTCTGAAGATTGAAGATTTTTGATAAAAAGAGTGTGGTCTAGACTCCTATGAGCTCCACCCTATTGTTGGTACCTGCACAAGTATTGAATGTCCATTTAATAATGTAGCTTTGATTGAAGCAAATGACTCCACCAACACCGCTGTTTTGACCTTCCCCAAAAGCCGCGCCATCAAAGCATTCCACAATCTTCTGAAGCCAAGGCAAAGCCCTGATCTTTGATGTGGTTTTTGTCACCTGTGTTTCCTTATTTGCGTTATCACACATCATCACCTTTGTGGCTACTATCTGCGGGATGGTTGAACCGAAATCGAAGAGAAGATTGTTTCTTTCTAACCATATGCACCAACACACAGTTGCTGGGAGAGTAATAAAGGAATGATGTTGGTCATCAAATAATGTGAGACACTCATCAACAGTTTGACCCACCCAGGTCACCTTGGTCTCAAGGATTCCTGTTAATAAAGACCAGACCTGATGAGTGAAAGGATAGGAAACAAACAAATGGTAAACAGACTCCTGATTACATCTACACAACATACAATAACTCGGGCCTTCCCAACCGTGTGCAATCAAAACATCCCAAGTAAGAATTTTGTTTTTTAGGAGCAGCCAAAAAAACAGTTTCAGTTTTAGAGCCAATTGCCATTTCCAAAGCTTATAAGCCCATCCCCCAGTAGCTAGAGCGCCCACATACTATCAGGCAATGCTCTATACAATTTTTTGACAGTTGGGTAACCTGATCTGTCACCGTCTGACCACCTTAACTCATCCTTTGAAGTTGCTAAGAGTATACCCGTGCTAGCTAGCGCCCTTCTATATAGTTCCCATTCTTTTTCTAAATCACCGAATAAACCAAGCTGATTCACATCTTTCCAATATGAGATTGGAGGCGTATTCAAGGTAGTGTTCTTTGCTTGATAAAGGAAAGTTATCCCGTTGTTCTTTAGGGCTATCAAGAGAGCTTTTGACAGAAAAGAATTCGAACCTAAACCCATAATTTGATCTCTGTCAGCTTGTATAGAAACCCCATTATCCGCCTTCCAACAGAGCCAATGATCTAAAAGTGGCTTCGTTTTTAAAAGGTTTTTCCATACTGGCGAAGATTCCCCTTGAGCTCTAATCTCCAATCTAAACCACATTGATACTGATACGTATGGCAAGTATTTATCTTTTACGACTTTTTTCCATATCCCCTCTGTAGATAACCCATGCCACATCGATTTTTCCGCCAAATCTTTATTGAAGCATACCAAATTCTGTATACCCCATCCTCCAGCTTTCTTTGGCTTGGCTATGCTATCCCAATTGCAAAGGTGAAGACTTTTATTTTCGTTACACCCCGACCATAGGAACAAATAGATAATTTGTATCAAGTTTTCGAGTACCGAGGTCGGGACAACAACCATTGACATCCAATAGACATGTTGGCTCATCAATACTTCCTTTATCAAAACTAAGCCGCCGCCAAGTGTGAGTCATCGGTTGCACCAATGGTCTACTCTTTTTTCGAATTTTTTTAGTAACCAACCCCAGTTTTCAACTTTGTAGCAATTTGGCTTAAGATGAAAACCTAGGTACTCGAAACCTGTATCTATAGGCTCAAATCGATACGGGAAGAGCGCTTTAAAAGGCAACAACCCCTCCTCCTCCATACCCGCCGAGTGGAAGTTGGATTTTCCTTCATTAATTTGAAGTTCCGTGGCAACCTGTTGGACTTTTGGGTTCACATAGGGTATGTAGGTAAAACATAGACATTATGTATTTAGTGGCAGAATAATGTCACTGTTATCAAGATGTAATTAATAGTTTAGTGTTTAAGTTAATCAGATTCTTTTATACAAGTTTTGGTTAATGAGAAGAAGTGTTTAAAATTTTTAACAATTAATTTGAAAAATATATGTGTTTTATTTTTTTGTATTTTTTATTGGAATAAATGTGGGTGAAATCACAATTTTTAGTTTTTTAAATTGTATTTTTGGATGCATAAATAAATTCAAAGTAGTATTATTTATCTTAATAACTATTATAAACAAGGGTTGCATGGCAACACAGTCCCTGCCGAGTTAGTTGGGAAATACATGTTGAAAAATGAAACTTAATATAACTAAATGCAAAAGTAATGAATAGTTTTTGTCAAAAGATAATAATTGAGGGTTGTTTGTTATTCAAAATGTATAATGAACCGTTCTGTAAACTCCAATATATAAAGTCACTCTAATTTGAGAAATAATTTTTTGTTGCTCCAAATGGCTGAAAATCCCTTTTTTCCCAAAGACAATCGCTGAGAAACCCTATTTAAATTGTTGAAATTATTACCATTCCAACAAAATCGCCTAACTATGATGAATTTAATTATCCTCTCATAAAAATTGGCCAATCTAGAATTTTATCCATCAAATTCACCAACGAACACGGTGAATCTAAGAGAAAAATAGGTAAACTTAAAATTTTTTTCGGTTGTTGGAGAACAGTGTATCAAAGAGAAAAATGAGTAACATCAATGCTTTTCTGGTTGTCGAAATTTCTGGTCTGGTGCATTTGGAAAGAAATCAAAATAAAACTTGCATAGCCCATTGTTGAAATCCCAAACCTAAACTTAAAATAACAACAACAATTTCAAAATTCCTTAGTCAACCCCAACTGTATCACATTAAAACTAGCCTCGATAAAGAAAGCAAGTATAAGACTGAACAAAAAATTAAAGATTGTTAAAAACCCTGGATCAAAGCTCCAGAAACAACATCCCACAGAACAAATTTAGATTAACAAGGAAATTCCATAGATCAGTGTTCATATTCTATTGGTGATTTAAAGTCTGTCATGCCTTTGGCATTCAGAACAAGGAATTTCATTATAATCATCGCACAAAACCTCGAGGAAAAACAAAAATATCAAAGAGTTTGGAATTTTCATTCTCATTTCTAACACAAAACATAATGGAAAATGTTAAACAATACAAATAAAGATTAAACCCTACTAAATATTCAAAAAACATAATGGAAAATGTTAAACAATAGAAATAAAGATTAAACCCTACTAAAGATTCATGTAAAAGACAGATATCGAGGCATGCATAACCCTGATGCTATAAATATATGAAAATGACACCTCTCTACTATCGGGAGTTAGGACACCGGTCCGCCATGAACAAAAGACAACACATTTAGGAAATTGCAGGCTGCTACACAACACCCTTATACAAACCGCACCATTTAGGTTCAATCAATAGATAATCTGAGACCAAGCTTTCAGACCCCACATTGCAACTGCTAAACAACTGGGCTCCTATTCTTCTACATCTGCTTCACACAAAATCGATAGCTCTTGAGCTTTCTTGAACAACCCCCCTACGCCTCTTCACGAACGTGACCTACCTGGTCGAAGCGTTAGCTATTCTCTTAATTTCTATTTTCTCACGGGCCATGTCACTCCAATATGAGAGATTACAACAACATGCAAGATCGCGATTAGCATACAAATAATACACATGGAAAGGGAAAAGTTCCACCAAATCCAAAAGCCTACAAGAAGATTAAATGGCAAGAACACTTAGTTTGAGAAGAACCCTAAAATCAAGTGAGTGAATCCAACACCGACTTAGAAAGGGTTGTCCTCTCGAACAATTGAGGGCACACCTTCCGTTTCTGAGAGCACATCTAGGGAAATTAGGTCTACATCACATGCAAGAGATAGATTTTTGCAGTGCAGTACAACTGGCCCTAATAAAGACAGACAAACAATATGCTCCCTCCCTTCCTTGTCAAACTGTCAAAACCATTAATTGTGTAATCAATTTTGTACATTGAATAAAGTGAAGCCTGCAATAACACTTCAAAGATATCAACCAATTAAATTTTAGAAAAATATATATATTTTTTATTAAAAAAATACATATATTGATTTCCTATGTTACACATTGGATATAGCACATAAATTTAAAGTCAACAATAAATTAATACAGAGTCAAAGGCAAACTCATTTCTATAGTCCCAGGCCTTTGGCAAGGACTAATAAACTAACATGGGTGTGTTTTTATCCCTTGCTTAATAGATCAGAGGTTAACAGATCAAGATTTATGCTAATTACTTCAATCGTAAGGAGATATTGGTTTCTGGAAAATACAATATACGATATTATTATGTGCTGATGTGGGATTTACAAAAGCCTGAACACAAGGTCATATTCTTCTGGAAAATACAATACTATTATGTGAGATACTGTCTGATGTGGGTTCCATAAAAACCTCAATACAAGCTCATATGTATATGAATGCAGACTTTGAGAGTGTGCTCAGTATTTTGCATTGCTGGCTGGCTTACCATAACTTTTGCAAAGGTATGAGAAGCAACTTGATTAACTTATAGAGAAAAAATGTTCATGATTTTGATAAAATATAAAATATTGTGCTGGCTTTTTTTTTATAAATATTTTGAACTCTTGTGCAGGATCCTCTACCATTGTGCAGGATCCTCTACCATTGGATATTGGAAGACTCTTGGTTGGATATGGAGTTGGGATTACTTCTTACACTGTAAGCTTTTAGATTATATTTCAGAGTTCTACTTAATTCTTGGCTTTATTTTTAATTTTTTTATGACTTTGAAAGTGTTAAACATGTCACTGTTTACATAGCTGAAATATCTCACAAAAGCATAAGAGAAGTTCTTACAACTACAAATCAAGTCCTCGTCTTCCCCTTTATTGAGTATTTAGGAAACCGAATCTATGCAAATGGATGGGAGATCATAACATTAATGGTCATGCAGTAAAACGATATATTAGAAGTAATGTTTGAAACTTTAATTTTTTTCACAGCTCTTCATAACAACTGGAACATTGATAGGTTATCTTCTTTGAATGATCGTAAGCGCATTCTTTCTATCACTGGTATGCTACCAATCCTATCAAGTATAGTATGTTTGAAAATCATGTGAGCGTGCCTCAACATATGTGCCAAGTATTCTTAGTGGAGTGCTCCATTGATTCCGTCTTATTTGCACATATGTTGAGGCTTGCCTTGTTTATGAGGTTGTTCCCTTGTTTTATGGATCGAGTGGATGATGTAAGTATCTTTACCTACCTTTTAGGATCTATTATGCTTATTTTATATCTTCTTTGAAAATACTTATTGGTTATTTAGAAAGGGAAATGAGCTCTACTTAGATAAGCTAAGAGAAAAATGGTCTATGCACTAGGTTCATATGTGTTCATCATAGGAGACCTATTAACATGAGACCCACATTCCTCTAATGCAATTATACTTTTGATGCCAAGAATTAAAGAACATTACATGTAGCTAGTGGAGGATGAGAGAATGTTTATTGCACTATCATTCTTGAAGTCAAAGTTGAAGAGCAAGCTTGATAAAAAGCTTGAAAAAAATCATTACATAGTTTTTGCTAATAATGCACATATTATGGATAGTTTCATGTAAATAAGAAAGATGTATGCTTATTGGTGCTTGTATCACATGGAAAAAATAACTTTCTATATAATTCAAGATCATTTATTTATTCATTACTTTTTTGCAATTCAATTTTGGGAGTCGGTATGTAGTAGGATCCAAGTACACATTGTATATTCTACCCTTAATGGGATTAAAATGGGTGATAGGACTTTGATTGTGCACCGTGCTACTGCTAGGTATAGATATACACGATGACACAATAACCCTTACTTAATCTACATCTCTTATTGTTCATGCTTAATTGTGTAAGTCTAACTGAGACTATCTCTTTTTCTAAGGCCTATTCTATGCCCAACATTTATTACAAAGTTATGTGTCCCTTTACTTTTTTATAAGACAATAATAATATAGGGGATAAAAGAGACCTCTCTTCTTTGGAAATGTGTCATTTTTTAGTACAAATGGATGATTAGAGAGGAAGTCATGCATGGAATGTGACCTATCAATATTCTTATACTTTTGGAGTTATTGATGGATAGAATTATGTGTGCTCTTATTTAAAAACATCCTATGATGAATTTGTTTGAATGTTTCTTTCATAATCGATGAATCAATAATAAGGAATCCATAATAGAAGTGATAGAGAAAAGATTAATATATCCTAAGCTTGATAGAAGTGGTGGTTAGGATCAACACATATGAACTTTGTGGTGAAATAACATCAAAAATGATAAAGGGATATGCAGGAGTGTACAGTGAAAACTTTGACAAACATAACCCCTAATGCTTGCAACATTGTTTAGAGGATGGACAAATTATGTTTCTTTTTCCAAATATGTAAAATGAGTATAATATATATTATAGTTTAATGCATACATTTTCCTATTATTATATATGGTTTTATACTTTATCGAAAAAATCTCCAAGACTTTACAAGGTTTTATAATTCAGTGAAAGATTTGCCAAGATTTTACAAGAGTTTATAATTCATTGAAAGATTCGCCAAGATTTTACAATATTATATAATTGACTAAAATATTCACCAAAAATTATATATACATATTATATTATTGATAAAATAGCCTTCAATTTTTCCTATGTATCATGGAGATTCACCCATTTATTATACATATAAATTTATGAGGGGTTCTTAAAATTACCCCTGCTTTTAAGCTCTTTTTGCATTAAAAGTTCAAGAGATGGATGAAACTTCCAGAATTTTTGCTGAAAAGGTTTAGCATCACTCTTGAGTGGTATTATGTGTTGTATGATTCTAGTGTCATAGGTCTTAAGACCCGATACAACCAAGCAAAAATGTATTGATAATCCCTAAAGAGCTTAAAATAGGATAAATCTTTTCCTCTGTAGAGATTGATCTCCCAAGGTTGATATTCTTATGATTTTACAAAGTTTCAACGTTAATTACCTCGAACGAAAGTGTGGAAATTCCCATTTTTACATTTGTGGGCCCTTAAATTTGTCTCGTAAATAAAACAACTTTTCTAGATTGACTACTCCCTTAAGCATCGTGTGAAGTTTAGGTTTCTCAGCTATTGCGTCTTGATTGCCCTTAAAACTTGCATTGTTGATCCGAAATCGGATCCAGAAGCCTGACAGGGCTTGAAAAATGCTCAAAAATGAAAGTGCTCAGAATGCGACGAAACCTGTGCCATTGCGTCCATCTCGTCTTCTTGATTCCGGTGGTATATTTACTTTGTCAAACGGGCTCCGTATGGAGAAGATATCACGTTCTGTCCGAAAAGTCAAATAGGCAAAAAAAATTGCTGACTGGGCAGTCCGTACAGTCCGTACGGACGCTGACGTGGCATGTCCATATGATGATGTGGTAGGTCCGTACAGGCGACACGTGGTGGCTCCAGGAAGCGACACGTGGCAGGCATATTTGGACATTTGGGCGTACGGCTTGATCTATCCCGAGGTGACACGTGTCACCACTGTAAGGGTGACACGTGGCACGGGTGACGTCAGCACGGATGACGTGTCAGGTGATGATGTGGCAAGAAATTATTGGTTGGCAGCTGTCGAATCAGATGTCGACACATGGAAGTTTTCTGGGCAATGATTGGGTGCCATGTGGCCCAATCGTGGGCTGCCACGTGGCACCCCGAAATTGGCTAATGGGTTGTAATGTAAAATTATGGGAGTCCGCAGGGTTCGACCCCCAGACCTACCCCACTATGTAAAGCCTTCACAAACCTTCGCTAACCATTGGACCACTGTTTGTATGTTGTAAGGTATATGCATTTGATTATATTTAATATCGACTATTGTAACCATTGGACGGGGGGTCGGGCCGGGGCTTAGCCCCAGCCCGCGGTCCTTTGTATCAACCATACAACCATGCTATATGGTATAGTCCGATAGTTGGGTTGGCATGGGGATTAGCCCGTGGTTTTATGTTTACACCATATGCCCACGACCGGAGCGAGAAGTTGGCGCGGTTGTAACTGTTAACCACCTTTTGCCATGCGCACGGTCACATGACCCTTATACGCCCAGGAGCTAGGCGGTTAGGAGCTGGCGCACCCTTAACCGTTCTACGGTTTGCATTGTTGGCGCGGTTGCGCCCGGTGCCAGGTTTTTATGCTACATATTGCATGTGAGCCAGGTTCAATGGAGGAGAGTGCGTTTTGTAACACGAGTGACAGAAAGCTTGAAGGGGAAAACTTCCAGGAGGCATAACTTCTTCGTTTTTCGACCGATTGAGGTGCCGAAAGAGCCCAGATAGGGGTTTTTGGCCACTCCGAAGCCATTAGAGTAGTCAGAGAATGGTTATACTGGAGGGAAATCAAGCTAAAGACATTTTGAGGCAGATAAGCTTTTGAGGAGGAGACGCTGTTGGACCATTTCTGGGAGCTCCAAACGTCCGTTTTGCGTGTCGTTTTCTTTGCATGGTTCTAGAGATCTAGAAGAACATGACCAGATTAGTCTTGTAGCCATTTGGCATTGCAGCGATGTATTTTTGAGCTCTTGAACAGAAATAAAGAAGCCTCCCCATAGAGAAAAAGGCTCAGAGACGTAGGCAAAGTTGTGCCGAACTCCGTTATCAATCTGCGTGTTATGGTTTGCTATCTATTATTTCATTTCAGATCTGCATTTGTGTATATGGCTGTCATAATTCCTCTTCTTTCCTCATTCTTTCACTAAGTTTCTCAAATGGTTAATTAATGCATGTAAAATTAAAACTCAACCATAAGTCACTAAAAGATCCTACGGATCAAGTGGTATTAGAGCTAGTTGACGTTTGGATTTGAGTTTTGCATGTTAACCAGGGAAAAGCTACAGCGTGGTGAAGGCGAGCTTGTTGCAGAGAATCTATTAATTGGATTGAGAAAAAGAGCTTCTCACAGCGAGAAGATGGCATCGGAAGAAGGGATTTCTCAAGATGAGAAAGAGTTCCGGAAAACATTCCTTGCTATGTCGGAG
>JASDQU010945160.1:18188-35797 GCA_032191745.1 Picea mariana
CAATCAAATTTCCAATTTCATCTAAGTATGTGGACGAAGTAACTTGTGATGTTGTGTCATTAAGAGAATGTGGAATGATCTTAGGTAGTCCGTACTTGTATGATCGTAAGGCAATCTTCTACAGGGCAAAGAATCAATATCAATTCACTAAAGCAGGTCATGATTATGTGGTTCATGCTCATCGTTTTAAAGCAAATAAAACACTTCAAACAGGGGAACAATTAATGAATGCAGTGCAAGCATGCAACAAACCAATAATTGTTTCAAACGAAGTAATTGATCTTAAGCAAGAACAAGATATGGTTGTTGAATGGAAAATCAATCATAAGTTGCTTCAAGATAAGATCATGTCGTGCAGATATTTCAAGTATATCAGCTCATTTGCAGTCGTCTTTTTGATGCTGTCATTAGCAATGTTTTCTACATGGATGATAGTAGCTTCAGTAAGATGTAACAGGGTTCAAATGGCTAACAATATACTGTCAGTTGTCATGATTGTGTTACAGTTGATCTTGATGAGACAGGTGCACAGGACAAAGTTCAGAGACAGAGAGCAATCCGGGTGGCCTATCCCGAGATTGTTGACTGGTTAGTAACCTTTTGGGGACCAAAAGGTCTTATTGTGGGGAGGTGTGATCCGAAATCGGATCCAGAAGCCTGACAGGGCTTGAAAAATGCTAAAAAATGAAAGTGCTCGGAATGCGACGAAACCTGTTCCATTGCGTCCGTCTCGTCTTCCTGATTCTGGTGGTATATTTACTTTGTCAAACGGGCTCTGTATGGAGAAGATATCGCATTCTGTCCGAAAAGTCAAACAGGCAAAAAAAATTGCTGACTGGGTAGTCCGTACAATCCGTACGGACGCTGACGTGGCAGGTCCGTACAGGTGACACGTGGTGGCTCCAGGAAGTGACACATGGCAGGTAAATTTGAACATTTGGGCGTACGGCTGGACCTATCCCGAGGTGACACATGTCACCACTGTAAGGGTGACACGTGGCACGGGTGACGTCAGTACGGATGACGTGTCAGGTGACGATGTGGCAAGCAATTATTGGTTGGTAGCTGTCGAATCAAATGTCGACACATGGCAGTTTCTGGGCAATGATTGGGTGCCACGTGGCCCAATCGTGGGCTGCCACGTGGCACCCCGGAATTGGCTAATGGGTTGTAATGTAAAATTATGGGAGTCCGCGGGGTTCGACCCCTGGACCTCCCCCACTATGTAAAGTCTTCACAAGCCTCCGCTAACCATTGGACCACCGTTTGTATGTTGTAAGGTATATGCATTTGATTATATTTAATATCGACTATTGTAACCATTGGACGGGTGGTCGGGTCGGGGCTTAGCCCCAGCCCGCGATCCTTTGTATCAACCATACGACCATGCTATATGGTATAGTTCGACAGTTGGGTTGGCGTGGGGATTAGCCCGTGGTTTTATGTTTACACCATATGCCCACGACTAGAGCGGGAAGTTGGCGCAGTTGTAACTGTTAACCACCTTTTGCCATGCGCACGGTCACATGACCCTTATACGCCCAGGAGCTAGGCGGTTAGGGGATGGCGTGCCCTTAACCGTTCTACGGTTTGCACCGTTGGCGTGGTTGCGCCCAGTGCCAGGTTTTTACGCTACATATCGCATGTGAGCCAGGTTCAATGGAGGAGAGTGCATTTTGTAGCACGAGTGACAGAAAGCTTGAAGGGGAAAACTTCCAGGAGGCATAACTTCTTCATTTTTCGACCGATTGAGGTGCCGAAAGAGCCCAGATAGGGGTTTTTGGCTGCTCCGAAGCCATTAGAGCAGTTAGAGCAGGGTTATTCTGGAGGGAAATCAAGCTAAAGCCATTTTGAGGCAGAGAAGCTTTTGAGGAGGAGACTTTGTCGGACCATTTCTGTGAGCTCCGGACATCCGTTTTGCTTGCCGTTTTCTTTGCATGGTTCTAGAGATTTGGAAGAACATGAATAGATTAGTCTTGTAGCCATTTGGCATTGCAGCAATGTATTTTTGAGCTCTTGAACAGAAATAAAGAAGCCTCCCCACAGAGAAAAAGGCCTGGAGACGTAGGCAAAGTTGTGCCGAACTCCGTTATCAATCTGCGTGTTATGGTTTGTTGTCTATTATTTCATTTCAGATTTTCATTTGTGTATATGGATTTCATAATTCCTCTTCTTTCCTCATTCTTTCACTAAGTTTCTCAAATGGTTAATTAATGCATGTAAAATTAAAACTCAACCATAAGTCATTAAAAGATCCTACGGATCAATTGTCTTTCTCAGTAAGTATTTCTTGCAATTCCTCATCATCGATCGCAAGATCCCTAAAATTTTATTCATTATGTAAGAAAGCTATGTTTTGCTCATCCCCTTCAAATACTCTATGATTTGTGATGTTATCGGTTACTGAGGGTTTATATAAGAGTTCAATAGTGAATCTGGCGGCCTTATAATCTTCTAAATGGGACAACCTCGAGGTTTCTATAACTAGGGAATCAACAAACGAGTTTTTGGATCGAGGTATGGCAGTGATATTACAAGTGAGAAAAAATTCTATCAACCTATGCACTTCTTGTTGATAGTTCCTAAGATGAGGGGAGCTCCATTGTATAGTCTTCTTAACCTGCCTAATAATTATCTGAAAGTCCCCAAAAACAATGATTTCTTTGATGTTTAAGTCCATGGATTTCTTGAGACCTTGGACCAATGATTCATACAGTTGTGTTGTTGGTACATTCAAATTCAATCCTACATAACAAAGAATTGCTCTTACAAACCGAGCCAATGAAAATACACCCAACCCTCGCTCCTTATTGGGATTTGGATCCATAAAAAAATATTGTCCATATTTCAGAGGTGACACGGGGGACTTTATTCTTGGTGTCTCTGCTTGAATTTTCAGCTTCACCCTTTGATGTACAAATTGTAAAGCACTGATTTGGGCTTCTATAATTTTCTATTATGGTATGAATTTCTTGCAACAATAATTCTAAAGTTTGTGTTAGCAAAATCTCAGATACACAGGTTGTAAAATTTCCAAAGTGTAAGTCACAAGAATAATTTCCTAGAATGGGAAACTTAGATGAATATGGTTCATTGGAAGCCTTCAAATCAGTAACAAAGTGTTTTAACTATTTTTCTCATTCAATTCTTATCTTATTAGGATGCCCGTTCCAAGGTTTCCATAGGTGAGACCAATCAGAAGTGAAATACCATTGGAGTTTGTGTGACCAGTCAAGACTAAGTAAAATCCCATATGCGTCATTGTATTCTTCGTCTGTAGAGTTAGATGATGGGCCATTGGTTGGATCAATTAAAGCACATCCATCCAAGAAACAATTTGCCATCAGGTTCATGGCATTTATCCATTGAGGGGAATTCTTATTTGAGTGATTTTCTTGATGATAACTACAAAAAGAATCTGAGGCTACGTCCCCCAGATAAATATTCATATTGGCAGGGGGAGGTTCTATGGATTTAAAGGGATGAGGTCTCTTGAAGAAAGGTCTATAAGGCATTTGGTTGGATGTGCCTTCCCCTGCACTTGTTTTCATGTCTACTATCTCATTCAAAAGATTTTTAATCATTCTTTGCAGACTTTCCATGTCAGTGTTGTCTTTTTCATTACATTGTTCACCTTGATTTCCTCGTGGTCATGTCAACAAAAGGTCCCTTATGGGATGGACTATTTCCTTCTTCCTCAAGAAGATTTGGATTTCTTTACACCCTTTCATCTGAAATTCGATAGTTTTGGCTTCCTCAAGTTTTATTATAAAATATGTCTGTCAACCCTTTTTAGAAACATAGAATATGAGGTTGGCAAAGCGTTTGCGTAGACTTAAATTTGCAATTCTTGGGTTGGGGCTACTTCTCGTTGAAACTTATTCAGAATTGTGGTAAAATGTTGGTTAAAGTCTTTGACCTTCTCTTTAGGTCCCATAGTAGCAACAAACAATTCATCCATTAATGCTCCAATTGTGGTTTCTTCAACAAACTTATCTAAGACATTTTTTTGGAACTTGGTCCAGCTTGTTATGGAACCAACATGGAGATTAAAATACCAAGTGGAGGTTGATTTTTCAAAAGTATAAGGAAAAAGTCGATAGACCAGATCCTCATGTTGTACATTCATTAATAATATTTCCAAAATAAACTTTTTAATGTGATCTTCATGAGATCTAGATGTTTCAGGGTCAAATTTAGGTAGTAAATTTTACAGATGTTTTGGCATGTTATGTAGTGGATCGAGTAAGGCCAAGTCGTCCTTGAACAACCATGGTTGGTTATTGACCTCATTATTATCACCGATGTGATCTGATTCGTAGTATGAGGCTTCTGACTCCGGTTCTGCTTTTGGTTCATAATACTCTTAGTGATCATAGTGGTTACTTGTAGGAGGGGTGATTGCCGATGTGTTATGAACTAAGCCAAAAGGTTGATCTATTTAAAATAAGGCAAAATATACTAGATCTTCCACCGTGTGTACTAAGGTATGTTTGGATGTGGATACAAATGGTCTTATAGTTCTCTTTCTTCGAGGAAGTAATGGAGTTATGGGTAACACTCCTATTTGTCTAGCATATGCTCTAGTGATCCTTCTAAAAGTGTTAACTTCCTCGTGAGATACAATGTATGTGATCTTAGGATGAGATCTAGCACTCTCCTCTGCCCAAGGTGAGATGTTGAGAGTGGGATTATCTTCAAGCTTTGGAATTTTTTTTTTTATGTGGGATGTTTTTATGGATTTACATGCATAGGCCACCCTTCTAGCGTCAATTCTATTGAGGGGGTTGGATTCCCTTTAACTCAACGGGAGGGATTACACCGAAGGATGAGGCCCAATTAGATTCCTCCCTATTTGGTATAGTATAATCCTTCGGATTAATGGTCTGACAATAGTTCGATGGGATTTAATGATTTGTTTGAATTTGTTCTTTTAGTTACTTGATTATCTTTGTTTTTTTCTTGTTTCTTGTGTTTTATCTCTATATAATGAGAGAAGAAAAACTAAATGATAAAAGAAAAAGGTTTGTTGAAGAAATATGTGCTCAAGATAACCCTTAGTAGTGGTGAGTAAGCAATATTTGAATCTGAATTTCTCAAGCAATAATACCAAGGGAAGTTTATTAGTTATCATATACTACTTAAGAAAACTAGAATTGATTAGCATGCATGAATAAACATGTACGAAGAAACATAAGTAACAAATAATTCTGTACTTGTCAAAGTTCACATAAGAGAAACTAATTGTTAAATAAATTACGTTTTACCAAACTTTACCCAATTTTTTTTTAATCAATCGAGACAACTAAAGAGTAGTTAAAATCTTACTAGATGCCCGTAGCATTCAATCAAATTGCAAAAAAATCCACCCATGAGAAAGTATAAACACAAATTTGGTAAATTTGCCTTGGTTCCTTCCGAGCTTCTGAATTAAACTTTGAAAATAATTTCTTGTTGTTCTAATCCAAAAATTATTTACAAAAACCATCAACCTTTTGAGCATGGTCGATCCTCCTATTTATTAAAAAATCAAAATGTCTAAAAACATTATAATGTTAGTTTAAGCAAACTTAGAAAAATAAAATGAAATAATCAACGTGTTGTCTCTAAGTTGTTTCTCATGCATGTAGTGACTGATCTATTGGATGCACCTCATCATACTTGGCCCACTCGGAGAAAATATCCTCACATGTGTGTATGTAAGGAAAGTGATTCTAATCCATAGTTGTGCTAAGTATCTCTCTCATCTCCTTGGTGCACTACATATTTTCCCACTTTGGCAGTCACACATTCTAGGCTGACAGTCATCTTGATTGTATCCCCCATGTATCTTTTTACTTATCCCCATTCCAAATTGGTAATCTTGTGAACAATTGTCTCATACATTAGGTCACTATCTATGTGATGCTTCATTATATCCTCGATGTCCTGAAAATCTCCCAGTGACCCAAACTTAGAACTTCGTTCTATCATTACACCATCGATTATCTCCCAGTTCCTGAGACACTCATCCCATCTTTCTTGCATATTTGTTTTCAATTCAAAAATATATTGAACCCAATATTTTGCATCCATTTGTATTCTGGCCATGCTATGATCAATGACGATCCTGATGCCATGCTCCTCTTCACCTCGACCTTTCTAAATTTCCCTGATATATTCAATCTAATTCAAGGTCCTATGTGCTCTTTAATCCCATTTCAACATTTTATTGTGTTCTATTGTGCACAACAAATTTTCTTCTTGGTAGCTTATAATATTTTCCATAAAATCATCTCTTACCAACCTGTATCTACCGTACTCCTCTGAGAAATCTTCTCTCAGAATTAACTCTACATGGGTAATGTCCTTGTAATAGTCTACTTGATGTCACATAGACTCCAACTCTTTCGTCATGGCATCAACCTCTCTTTCTTGTTCTTTGGCCTTGTCAACTGTGGCATGAGAGATGGCCATTCCTGGTCCTAATAATTCACTAACTTTGGCTTTCTTGGCATCAAGCAAAGTTTCTTCAGAGGTTAGAACCATAGTGCTATTTAGAGTTAGTTTTCTCTTCGTCTATGTTCTTTTTACTAGCAACTACCTCTTTCTATAATAGGCTATTGACTCAATATCATCTACTTCATCCAAGGGTTGAGTATTGGCTAGTCAACCCAAGCGAATATATTTCCCATACTTTTGGAAGTGTGAAAATTCTCTATGACAGGGGTTTTTCCCTTATCCATTGTTATTACATGTTTTCCCATCTCCTCCACTTCCTTATATTTTATTTGTTCGGTGCTCAAATCATCAGGGGGATGATCTATTTTGTTAGTTTGCTCATCCCATTCTCCTTTAGAGATATCAATAATTTGATTGAGAGCTAATGTATCATCTTGCTTAGTTACTATTGATATTGCATGTTGTGTTCCATCCATGGATAAAGAGGTAGTGGATGGATTTCCAATTGTCTCCTCATTTTTCGTAGCAGTGGTTTGATCCTGTGCTTGCCTATTTTCATCTATTGCATTTTTCGGCTCACGTCTTGTGTCATCCTTACTTATTTCCTCACTTTATTTTTTTGCAACACCTTCTTGTGCCTTTTCTTATTTGATTGGATGCAACACATCTACACCTAACGCTAGATATTTCTCGCCAACATTAGTATCTATGGGTGTTTCTTCCGATCGTGGATCGACCGAAGGTGATATCCCTTCGTATGGATTAGACACATCGAAGATCGAGACCTTGACTGTCTCCATGTCATCATCATCATCATATTTAGTAAGGTCCACAATGTTATGAGGAGGAATCTTTGCGGAAGGAACATCCTTCAACAAATCAATTGATGTCATTGACTCTGTCTAACCTCCTTGTGTCTCCCATTGATCTTGTTCTGGTTCTGTACTAAATTTTCCTTATACTAGTTCTGCTTGAGTGACCTATTCAATTTCTCTTCTTTTAAACTCTTCCTCGATTTTCCTTTGTTGTTCTAGCTCTCAGGCTACCCTGTTTTTCTCTACGTCATGGGATTCCCATTCAACCTCTTCTTTCAATAGAACTTCCTCTGCTCTTCTAGCTTATTCATTATCTCTTTCAACTATCACTCCTTGGACAACAACTTTAACATTTTGATTAACGAGCTCTATTTTCTCATCCATGGATAGGGTTTTAAAAACAATGAGAGTTGGTTGGGATTTCCTCTAAATAACCTCATCCCAATCGTGGGCATTGTCTGTAAAAACTTCATCATCAAACTTATCATGGGAATAATGCCAATAAACTTCCACTTGTTTAGAGTGCTTCAACACTCATCCTTTAGGATCATGTTTTCCATATATTCCAGTCCCAAATTTGTATTCCAAATGCCTTAACCCTTCCTGCCTAGCTTGTGTGGTATGTTTAACAAAGTAATAACCCAATTGGAATCCATAAGGGATAAATGCTCTCTTTTTATCTTTAACTAAGGAGGTATTGAACCCTTGCAAGATAGTTTGATAAAAAATTTATCCTAGGGCCAATCTATCTGGTACATATGTTGGTAATAAATGCGGGGCACCAATAACTCTGAAGATCCTAAAATAAGTGCATTTTTCTTCAAGATAACAATTTCCAATAAGTGATATGATATTCATGGCTTGGACAATATTAAACATTCTTGACATCCAAGTGCTGAGTTGCTTCACTATGTTGGCACCCCAATTGAACACACCACCTAACATTTCCACGGTGTATGCTAGTGGCATCTTGGCCTTAGTGAACCTAGAACAATCCTTCACACCATGTAATCTACATAGAAATACCATTAAATACATGTAGGGATCTCTCAAATTAGTTATACCATACCATCCCAAGGTCTGATTAATGAATTTCTTATCCTCCTTCCACCAAGAAGCCACAAGTTTTCTCACATCATGATGTACATGAAAATCCACCAAAAATAGTTGTTTAGTCTGAACTATGGTTCCCTGAGCTTATATTATTTGTTAATTTCATCTGGTAGGAATATTCCTACACATTGTTGTTGTTCAACATTGATGGACCATTTTACTGCATCTGTATGACTTATGATCCATTCTAGAGCTTCTATGTAGGGTAGAACAAGGGACCTAACATCTACCATGTGCAACAAAGAACGACCGATGTTGGTGAAAACTCAATCATCTATGGATCTAATATCTGGGTCGCTATGGGGTGTAAATTCTGGATAGTCTACATTCTTGAATTTGTTAAACAACTCGTTCCAGGATGGAAGTGGTACCTTAGTTACAGTGACTGGATCTGTATCCTTGTACAATGGTGGCTGGATGAAAAATTTCTTCAATAGGACTCAAATTACAGGTTCCACTTTCGGTGCTTTTTCCGCTCCTTCTGTGGGTGCAGGGTTTGATGCTTCACCCAACTGGGTGGATTTTCCTTTGGGAGTCTTCAAATACTGATGAGCGACACTTCTTCGAGGTGGAATTTTCCTGCACAAACAAATAACTATCAGGCCATAATCCATCATTTGTGTTTTATTTTTCAAGAAATCAAAACAATTACTCATAGTGAACGCGTACCTAGGAAAACTTGGAGAAGCTAACGCTGAGGCTTACTAGTTTTGAAGAAGTGAAAACCCTAGTTAGAAAAACACAATCGCAACACAGAGCTTTTTTTCAACACATAATCATTTTTCTACTCAGGCTCTTCTTCAAGAAATCAATAATAACATATACATAATGCAATCATTCAAGCACATATATTTGAGCTCTTTAACAATACAATATAACCATAAATCACAAGAGTACAATAGGATTGTGCATATCTTCAATTTTAAATGAATTTATTTGCATGTGACGCTTGAATTTAAATTTGTCTATCGAATGACAATGTGGGTTTATGTATTTTATTTCATCAACGATTTTAAAAAACTAGCTATTTTGGTGCACGATCTCTTATGCAATCGAGGATCAACGACTTGAAACCATCGACACTTTCCAACTAGATTTCCAACTAGACAATCGACACTTTCCAACTAGAATATGTCCATGCCCATATGTCATTTGAAACTGAAACTGGTCGATGCCAATAGAACATCAGTTATCGACGAAAAGACTTTCACCAAGTCACTTAAAAAAGTTAATCGAACCATCTGATGACCGATGAGCTCATTGGCATCGACGAAATTAAAGTGTGTTGATATTATAGTAGCTACGGGAGGTATTAACCTCCACGTGTAACCTTTGACAAGACTAGAATATTTTAGGAAGCAAGAGAAACCCTAAAACGTTGGATAATAACCCCAGAAGACAAGTCAGCTGAAGAGAATATTTAATATTGAGTTATTAGCTTCCAGAAAGAGAATTTGTCCTAGTCAAGTGACACTCACTCACTCACAACTGCATAAGACTAGTGGTGCACAAGTTTGGAGAGGGAGTGCAGCTGCAACTGGGATTTTGGCTTTTGGTTGGACTTTCTCTTAGTTTTGGTTGGACTTTCTCTCTGTTATGGTTTGGAATTTCTTGTTGGTCTTTGGTTATTCTTTCTTGGTGCGCTAGCCTTGGATAAAGGTACACTACCTTGGTTTGCTATTGTTTTGCTTCCATAATTATTCTGTCTGTCAAGGTTAAGGTGCTCTGGGGTGGAGTTTGTGCATATGGTTGGGTGACAATATTGCTATATTGTCTATGGAAAAATGAGCGCATCTCTTTATTTCTAATAGGTTATGGGCCCACACCACCTTAAAGACAGTCTAACCACTGGAAGGTAGTGCGACAGTTCTTTGTTAAGCTCGTTGTTGCACTAGTTACAACCGCAACTAGGTTTTCTGATTACGTAGTTGCAACAAACCCTAACCTTTGTGTTCATGCACTTTTGGTGAAGCATTTGAACTAATTCCTTGGAATCCTAATGTGCCCTAGCCTAGTGCATCTCTTGGTACCCTCAACTACCAAAAACATCAGGTTTGAATTTTTGGTCAAAGTCAAAGATTAACTTCTGATCAGATTAATTATGTGGTCAACGTTGAAATTTTAGAGTTTCTAGCTTGTTCTAATCATTGAATCTAATCTCTTCTGGTCAAGATGGTATCTAGTTTCAAATTGGACGATGCTACAAGAATTCAAAGGTATGCACTTGCATATGCTATCCAAGTTATATCATCTAGCAAAACGTGAGTGTGTTTGCAGAAAAACTATTAGAGACCTTGTCCAAGATGTAATCTTGGATTCAGTGCATTCATAGGAACAAGCGCACCCTCCATAGCAGTTGAGGCTTCAGGTTCCAGGTTTGATTAAATTGTTAAGCTTCAAATTTGTGTATATCAAGGGTGATAGTTGCTACAAACTGTGAAGCAGTCTTTGAAAGATTCTATTATTTCTAGGTGCAATGAATACTCTACTGCATATGGATATTATTGATATAGATGCTTATTGTACTTGTTTGCAAGTTGAACTAACATATCCTCTAGATAGATATTTCTTGTTTTCTCTTGTTGTTCTTGTTCCAGGCAGGTACCCTTGTGAAATATGTCTGATGAACAATCCTTACAAAAGTTGTCATAGAAGAAGTTTATAAGGATGACACAACTGTCAGATGGGAAACAATCATAATAGATAGAAACAAACTTAAAGAGACTCAGAGGAGTCATACTCGAAGGAATTCATAATCAAAAGGAAACCAGAACATGCTTGTGACACTTTGTAGAAAGCAAAGAGAGATGCAACAGACGAAAACATGGACTCTCTCAAATGGAGGGAGCTGATCACAAAATTCCAAAATAAGAGCATGCATATTGCTCATTCATGCATGAAGCGGGGATTAGGAGGGAGCTAATTTCCAACGATATGATCCATTGAAGAAGAATCTGTAAAGACGATGAAGTATCTATCCATGTTCTTCATTGGAAGTAGCATCCATGATAAGCAACAAATGTTCAGTTTGACTCTAGAAGAATTCTTCTTTGAAAAGAAGCCTTGAATATACTTGGTTGTCCATCTACATTTATGTTCCTATGGTGTAAGGTTGGAGACTTAAGGAAATAAGGGCATGTAATCTATAGAAGATTCCATGGAATCCAACATTGAAGAGAAACATGAGGAAGAACATGCAGATTCCAAGAAAGAAAGAAAAGTCAGAACAACTAATTGAACCGTTTTGAACCCACTAGAAGCAGTCAAGAAGAAGGAATGGAAGGAAGTTGTGATGAAGAATAATGTATGTGAGAAATTGTGAAAAAGACTAAAGCAATGATAGATAAAAGGTGAGACTCAGGGCTAGAGGGTTCTTCCAGTAGGAGGGAGAAGACTACGATGACAACTTGTTATAGTAACCAAATATACCTTTACCTTAGCCATTATATCTCCTGCAGTATCCATGGGTTGGAGTTTACATCAAATGAATGTAAAGACTGTTCTTCTCAACAGAGTAATTGAAGAAGAATCATATGTAGAGAAACCCCAAGGTTTTGAGGTATACCAAAAAGAGACCTTTTTATGCAGATGGAAGAAGACCTTGTATGGATTCAAGCAAACTTAGTGTAGAGCCTCTCATGTACAATAGAAGCATGGTGAAATCTTCCTATGGCAAAGGAAGTATATTGAAATGGTTCTTCAGAAGTCCGGGATGATGGATTGCAAATCCATGGCAAACTCCCATGATGACATATATGAAGAAGATGAGAGACTCTAATCTAGTAGACTTGTCTCTGTATCGACAATTGATTGGCTTGTTAATGTATTTGGAGAATATTCGGTTAGATATGTGTTTTGTGGGACGTTTAAGTTATGATATACAACTGCATGGATTTATCGATTCAGGTTGGGCAGGGAGTGCAGATGACGGAAGATGTGCTACTTGGATATGTTTCAGTTTGAGCTTTGCCACAATGTCATGGGCTAACAGGAAACAAAAGTATGTTGCACTTAGCACTGCAGAAGCAAAGTATATTGTAGCTTGTGATGCTTGTACGAAAGAAGTGTGGCTCCGCAAGTTGGTTTCTGGACTGTCTGATCAGGTGTTAGATTCAACTGTGATATATTGTGATGATCAAAGTTGTGTGAAGCTTTTAGAGAACCTAGTGTTTCATGATAGGTCGAAGCACAATGATATCAAGCATTATTTTCTCCATGATAAAGTCCAGAGGGGAGAAGTGGTTCTCCAGTGTATCTCCACAGATGAGCAGATAACAAATATTTTGGTAAAGCCTCTGTCCAAGATGAAAAGTTTTCATACTTAAGGGACAAGTTGGGGCTCATGGAGATGACTTCCTTATTGAAAAAGGAAGTGATTACTGCTAGGTTGGGAGGGAGAACTGATATATTCTTGATTTATGGAAAATCATTTTTCAAGTTCGGAAAATGGTCCAGGTTGGATAGTTCCTTTCCAGTCCTGAAAGTGGTTCGAGATTTCTGACAGACAATCATTTTCTAGTTCGGAAAATGGTCTAGATCAGACAGTCATTTTCGTAATGAAAATGGTTTGATAGATTTTTGATGTACCATAGACAACGATTCCCCTTGTGGCCAATGTGGGGGAATGGTCTAGGATAGTCATTCTTCTTTGCAGTCACTCTGAGTAGTGGTCGTGGTCAAGTAGAATGGTCTGCCTCGCTGGGAAGTCATTCCTTTGAAGTTCATATTTGTGAGAATTTTCGAAGAATGGTTTGTTTTGGAGGTTGGTGTAGGACAATCATTTCCATAGGAAATGGTTCGGACAATCATTCCCTAGGGAAGACTCATTTTCTCTAGGTTGCACTATGATTAGTGCCAGAGGAATGGCCCAGTTAGGTGAATGGTCCAGATTCAACAATCAGGGACATGCATTCCCTAGGGCATACTCATTCTCTCTAGGTTGCACTATGATTAGTGTCGGAGGAATGGCCCAGTTAGGTGAATGGTACATGTTCATCAATTAGGGATAGGCATTCCCTAGGGAAGATTCATTCTCTTCAGGTTGCACTATGGTTAGTGCCAAAGAAGTGGCCCAGTTAGGTGAAAGGTCCATGCTCAGAAATTAGATACAATTATTCTTCTATGCTTGGGAAGAATAGTCCAAATAGCCCATGTATAATGTTTTACTTTCTAAGGGTAGATGCTCTTCCAGATCTCACAGATGTGAGTGGAAGAATGGCCCAGATGTCTCAGTTTGTATGATGATATTGTTTATGCAGGTTGATATCAGATGATATGATTGTTGTGGAGACTGTATGTCTCTAGAAAATAGTTGTATTCTACTCTAGTGGATGTGATCCATTGATAGTGACTATGTGTCATTGGTTAGTATCTGTGTGCTACTAGGAGTGGTTGTGTACCACTGGGTAGTAGTTGTGTACTACTATGGATAGGCACAGTTGTGTTATATTGGATGGCATTGTTATGATTGCCATGGAGACTACCATTAGTGTTGGAGATGATTTCCAGCTAGATGGATAGTTAGTGTGCTGATGGACAAACATTCTCCAGGCAGAAAATGGTCCAGGAAGGAAAGATTGCTGGTGGACAGACATTCTCCCTGTGGAAAATGGTCCATGTTGACAGATTGTTGATGTACCATGGACAACTATTCTTCTAGGACGTATGTCCGGATTAGAAGAATGGTTTGTCTCCCCAAGTTCACAATAGTGACCAGAGTGGAAAAATTGGTCCAAGACATACATTTTCCCCGAGTTCACAGTTGTGGCCGAAGGGAAAATGGTCCAGGACAATCATTCTTCTAGGATGTATGTATGGATTAGAAGAATAGTCCTTGTAGCCCATGGTGTGACTTCCGACATCTGTTGGAACAATTATTCTTCTAGGACATATGTCCGGATTAGAAGAATGGTTCTTGTATCACTCTGTTGAGTGAATGACTTATTCAACATCATGCCCAATTACTCAGATGGAGTATGGATTTGAGAGATGATGTAGTTGATGCTATCAAATGATACTGATAGTGATGATGTTTCTCGTGAGTTGATCTACGTGATCATGAGATAGCATGTGTGGCTATGATGATGCTACCGATTGAATGGTTTGTTTGTGCTCAATACCATTTCCTTTAATACCTCCCTCGTTAGGAGGGAGTGTTGATATTATGGTAGCTGCGGGATGTATTGACCTCCACATGTAACCTTTGACAAGACTAGAATATTCCGGGAAGTAAGAGAAACCTTAAAACGTTGGATAATAACCCCAAAAGACAAGCTGGTTCAAGAGAATATTTAATATTGAGTTATTAGCCTCTAGAAAGAGAAGTCGACCTAGTCAACTGAGATAGAGCAGTATAAATAGAGGGTGCTAGAGCTCATTTGACACTCACTCGCTCACAACTGCATAAGACTAGTGGTGTGCAAGTTTGGAGAGGGAGTGCAGCTGCAGCTGCTGCAACTGAGATTTTGGCTTTTGATTGGACTTTATCTTGGTCTTGGTTGGAGTTTCTCTTGGTTTTGGTTTGGAATTTTTGCTTGGTCTTTGGTTATTCTTTCTTGGTGCGCTAGCCTTGGAGAAAGGTGTGCTACCTTGATTGGCTATTGGTCTGCTTCCATAATTATTCTGTCTGTCAAGGTTAAGGTGCTCGGGGGTGGCCTTTGTGCCTATGGTTGGGTGACAATATTGCTATATTGTCTATGGAAAAATGAGCACATTTCTTTATTTCTAAAAAAGTGTCCATTCATCAAAACATGCTATCAAAACCTATCGATCGTTGATGATGGCTCGAGAAGGTTGTACAATGATTATGTATTTAGTGATGCAGGAGTTGGCGTATTGAGTGATGCAATAGCTAGTGTATTGAGTGATGTGTTAGCTAACGTGGTAGGTGACAAGGTAGTTTAATGTGGCAAGGGATGAGACACATTTAGTGACATCGATGATGATGCAACAAGTGATGGGGCATCTTACGTGGACGATAAGGAAATCCACGTGGCAGTACAAAACTCGTGCTTCAAAAAATGACGTGGATCCTCCAGGGATCAAAATTTATAGAATCCTATCTTAACCACCGACAATCAAGATTCCCTAAGAGTTTGCATTAGACGACTAGGAGTCATTTTTTCTCCTATAATTAAATAGACGTCGACACACATTATATTTTCTTCATTTCTTTGCAAGGGATTTTGGCAGACAATGATGACCAAACCTCATTGGTTATTGATGATATTTCTCATTCTTTTCCCAAATTTGTCAAAATATATTTCCAACCCTCGATGCATTATCAGTGCCGACCAAGTGCCTATCGAAATTGGGCAAATCAATAACTCTTTATGGGTTTTTTTGGATTTTTGCAAAATTCCTTAAGTCTATACCCTCTTTTTACTTAGCCTAGGAAGTTATATCCATACCTTTTCCTAGGGAAACCCTTTTAAGATTTAAAAGCAAATGACCAAGAAGGATTGGAGAGTAAGGCACAAACCAAACCACAAGCAAGCTAAACCTAAAACAAATAAAATCTAAAAGAAAATGGTACCCATTGAAATGTATGATATTTCAAAGTGTGTGTTGAGGCCTAAACACTAGTGAGAGTCTTAATTTATGTTTTCCGACATTGTCATTTAACACATGGATAAAATTTGAATGTCTAGTATGCAGGGTACAAATTCATTTTAGACCATTGCAAACTATATTCTTGAATAGAAACATTGCAACAATTTGGAAAGCTAAATGTTCTTAAGATAGTTTCTGACTTGATGAGAGATGTGACCTCAAAACGAGAACCCGGTCCTTAAAAACCCATAATTTTTGTAAAAAACAACGAAATCAACCTATGAATAAAAAACTGGTGCTATTGGAATCACTTTTTTTTTGAGGCTAAAATTACAAGATTTTTCCACCATGGTCTTAAATCCATGTAAAGTTGCAATTAAAAACCTTAAAATCAACTCTCAAATCAAAAAGTGATGCTCCCAAAATCACTCCTTTATTTATTTATTTTTAGGTTAAAATTGCAACTTGTTTGAAATCACGTCCTTGACAACCAGTGTTGTTGCAAGAAAAAACCTTAAAATCGACCCCCAAAATGAAAAGGGATGCTACAAGCTTTTTTTTTCGGGGCTAAAATTAAAACTTTGATCCGGATTTTATGAGCAGAACGAAATGAATACCGATTATTAACATGTGCTTAACACAAAATAACAGAGATACAATAAAATTGGTTTTCTATTCAATAACGAAATAAAGCCGAAACTGTAAAATGCAGTAGAAACAAACTTGTTGGAATGGTGGCGGCTTATCTATGAGAAGAGATGTGACGGCAACGCACTCGCAAGAAGAAGTTTACAATGAGGCTCTTGAAGGCCTTTTTACAATAAGAAAGAATGCCAAAAACCCTAGACATCCAAAAACCTAACCCTAGGAGATGAAGCGCCAAAAGTCATGTGGGCCCCGTTTGGGTAAGTCAGTACATCAATTTCCCGGGGTCATAACTTTTGCATACGATCTCCGTTTTAGGCGTGTGATAGCCCGTTGGAAAGGTATTGTCCAGGAGATTCATTTTGGGGCCTTAATTATGCCTCCATCTATAATTGAGGAGCTCGGTCCCGAAAAACCTTCATTTAGGCCCTCAAAATGGCCCCGGAAGTTAAAATTGCTAAAAATAGTAAATTGCCAAAATTGTCAGAAAACTGTTTTGAGCCAGTTGGAAAAGGTGGGTGGCCACCGATATCCATATGGATCAAACTTGTTTGAAACCGTGACCTTGATAACAAATACCATTGCAAACAAAAACCTTAAAATCGATCCTTGAATAAGAAATTGGTACTGTTAGGAGAACCCCTTCTTTTATTTCAAGGTTAAAATTACAACTTGTTTGATATGATGACATTGACAATTGGTGTCACCATGAACAAAAACATCAAAATAAACACTCGAATCAAAATATGGTGCTACCTGCAATACCATTTTTTGGTTTTGGGCCTAAAATTTACACAATCAAACATTTTTTTTTAAATAAACAATTTTAATTAAAAAAATAAATATTTTTTTTATCATAAAGAAAATTATTTTATTTTTTAAAAAGATATGTTTTTTTAAAACATTAAAAAATTCAAATATTAAAAAAACAAAAAACAAAATCAATATAGGTTTTTTTGTTGTCTTTTTAATATTTGAATTTAAAAAAATAAATTAATTTGTTATTTTTAAATATTTTTTAAAATAATTTGTTTATTCAATTAT
>JASDQU010945160.1:35994-51223 GCA_032191745.1 Picea mariana
ATATATATATATATATATATCCCAGAACAAAAAAATTGGTATTGCGGGTAACACCACGTTTTGATTCGATTGTTTATTTTGAGGTTTTGGTTTGCAACAACATCAATTGTCAATGCGACTGCATTAAATATGTTACAATTTTAACCTTGAAAATGAAATGAGTGTTATCTTTTTTTTTTCCAAAAGAAAATTTCACAATTATATTAAGAAAATATAATTTTTAACATCCGAAGAGTACAATAAATATCCTGGAAAGGATAAAGCCATGCACTAGAATAAACCAAAAATAAAGACATAAACATCATGTCAGTTACATACTTAAACTCCTTTACTAATACTCCTCAATGTAAAGAGTGCAACCATGATGACTGGATCTTTTCCGGGTTGGGAAAGGAGACTTAAAATCCTCGCTCATCAACAGATCTTTTCCGGGTTGGGAAAGGAGACTTAAAATCCTCCCTCCACTCCTTCAGTCCATAAGTGAAGCGTGATGTAACCCTCTGGTTCAGTTAATGCTTTCTTTGATAGCACATATGCTTCTTTGTTGTATTCACGGTAAATGTGAAAGAACTGGATTCTCTCAAAACTGTTTCTTAGAATTCTAATTCTTTGTTTCCAGCCTTCAAGAGAGCTTACTCGCAATTCAATATTTTCATTCAACCACTCGATAATTACCTTTGAATCGCCCAGAATTTGAATCTTTGGGAGAGAAAGTAGATTTTCTAAGAATAAAGTAGCCCATGCACCCATTAATTCCGCCTTCGAATTCGTACCAGATCCACAGTTTAGGTATCATTTATGAACCAAAGAGGTCGAAATTTTAATTGTGCCTCAAGCTCCACAACACTGACCATTTGCCTTTGCTGCACCATCAAAACAAGCTACTGGAAATTCAAAGATCTGATTAATCAAGCAGGAACGTAAAAAATATTAGTTAATAATTTCCACAGGCTTGTGAACTGATCCAAGCGATCAGATCACAACTGACTGTGGCGAGGGAGTTTTCTCTTCGAAGATCATTGCATTCCTTTCTAACCAGACAAACCAACATATTAATGCAACTAAACTAGTTGGAGTTGATCGGTTTTTTGTCCACTTTGAAAGACTGTCCTCCAAGTTGCTTCCACCCCACTTTTGTTTATAATTCTCTATAGAGTAGATTTTATTCCAAATGGTTTATGTAAAAGAATAGTGAATGAAGAGATGGTCCGTATTTTCACTGTCGTTTTATCACAGTAGGCATTTGCTAGGGCCTTCCCATCCTCTTCGCTGGAGTTTTGGCCAAGTCAGGATCTTGTTGTTTACTGCCAACCACAAGGAGATTTTAACCTTCAGTTGTAAATCCCACTTCCACAATTTATTACGCCATCCAGAAGCATTCAACAGATTTTGAGTGGCGCAAGTGGCCAAGTAAACATTCTTTGTAGTAAGGTTCCCGGAAGTATCCCTCCCGATCTAGAGCAATTCATCAACGCTATCCGTTAGTGTGATGCCCGAGGATTGAAGAGATCGCCTAAACCGGTCCCACTCCGCTGCCAGGTCCCCCGAGAGTTCTAAATCAGAGCTGCCAATCCACTGAGATGAACAAGGGTCGTGTTGTTGCGCTTTTCAGGCATGGGCAAGCACGTTTATTCGTTTTTGATGCAAAGTAGACAAAAGATGTGAAGACAAGAGCGATTGAAGGCCCAAATCTAGAATTATGTCTCTCCTGATCTCAACAAGGGACCCCGAACCTGGCTTCCAGCTAAGCCAATCGGTAATGAGATGAATCGATTTCAGAAGACCCTTCTAGATTTTATAAGCCGAAGACTGATAGAAAGATTCTGAATGGAGCCAGTTACAAACTGTCATAGAGTGGAAATATTTTTCTTTTAAAAACTTTTTCCACAGACCGTCTCTTGTTAGAACTCTCTAGAGCGTTGTAGCCGCCAATGCTTTGCTGAAAGTAAAAATGTTGAGGAATCCCCATCCCCCAAAACGTTTTGGGCGAGCGAGAGTTTCCCAATTAGCTAGATGGAAATGATGCACATCCGTATTCCCTTTCCACAGGAAATTGTATAGTAGCTTTGTTAGTCTGCGGAGAATGGACAATGGGATGACAACTAGTGATAGCCAATACACAGGCTGGCTTTTAAGTACAACTTTGCAAAAAGTATGTCTACTTCCCAGGGACAACCATCTATAGCTCCAATGACTAATCCTCTTTTCCACTTTTGTTAAGAGCCAAAGCCAATCTTCTGCTCTCTGAATTCCTGCTTTTAAGAAGTACCTCAGGTACTTGAAACCCCCATCTAGATCAGTGAACTTAAAGGGAAGAATTTGCTTGAAAGGGCAAAGTTCAGCCTCCTCGAGACCATAATAGTGTAGAGTAGATTTGTCAAGATTTACTTTTAATCCCGAGGTCGAATAGAACACATGAATAATATGCTTGATCTCTTGCCATTCCTGGAAAGATGCATTAGTCATCAGTAACACATCATCAACAAAAAATAGATGGAGTATTTTCGTCAATCTGGTAACTTTAATTCCAGTTAAGGAGCCTTCACTTTGACTGGGTTTTAGTAGCAGGCTCAAACTTTCCATCACAAGGATGAAGAGTAAGGGAGATAGTTGACATCCCTGACGAAGGTCTCTGCCAATCTTGAAAACATTGGTGGCCTCTCCATTTACTAAGACATCTAGGGACACATAGTTAACACATTCCAGAATCCAGTTTGTCAAATGAGTCCCAAATCCCACCTGAATTAAGATCAGTCTCAGGAAGTCCCAATTGACGCAATCATAGGCTTTTTGAAGGTCTAGTTTAAGAATTAAGGCTTTTAAATTCTTTTGTTTGATGCTATGAATGCATTCATGAGCATTTCCAATTGCATCATGGATCAAACGCCCCTCCAGAAAGACAATTTGTTCTATTGAGAGATTCCTTGACAAAATCGGCTTAATACGGTTGCTATAACTTTTGAGATTAATTTGTAAACCAAATTGCATAAGGATATCGGGCGATAGTCCCCAAAAGTCTGTGGTTTGTTGGACTTTGGAATCAAGGCCAGAAACGTGGAATTAAGGTTTCCAACAATGCGTCCACTAGATCTAATCAAATCTACCAGTGCCAGAAGATCTTCACTTATCAAATCAAAAAAATGAGAGAAAAATTCCACAGCCCAACCATCCAGGCCTGGACTTTTTTCTCTTTTGAATTGTGATAAAATCAATTTTAGTTCCTGAGAGGTGGCCGACAAATAGAGTTCTCTAGCTTCATCATCACTAAGCCATTTTTTAAAAAAGCCAGCCACCTTTACCTGTTCAGTAATAGAAACCAACTCATTGTTATTGAAAAAACTCTTAAAATGATTTTCAACCTCCTTTGCTATTGCATTCTGACCTGTATGAAGTTGGCCTGAGTCGTCTTTGATTGCCCACAAATGTTTACTGATTCTCCTCTTATTTGAGAACTGGTGGACAAACTTTGTGTTTTGTCACCGCTTTGTACCCAAATAGCGCGGCTTTTGAGACACCATCGTTCGTTCTAAGACTTAAGAATTTTATTTCTTTCGGATTCAAGTCTGATGAGGAAGGTCTCTTTCTTTGGATGAATTGGACCATCCGAGATCTCCTTTAACAGATCTTTGATATGTAATTCCAAAATTTCCAAGTGCTTAATATCCCGATCCCGTTGTTCCTTTAACCATCTTTTGGTTTGTGATTTCAGATCCCTTAACTTCCATAGAAAGCGACGTTGTATATCTTCTACCTGGTGATAAATCTAGTTAATCCACAGGTTAGAAACCATACTGTTGTAGTCTTAGAGTAAAAACAACAACTAAATGCAATATTTAGAAAAATGAAAACTCTTGAGAGTTCTCGTCAAATTGGTAACTATGTTTCTTGCACTTGAGAACATAAATTCTTGTAAATATAATTCAACTGTAGCTTAAAAGAAAAAATGAATATAAAATTGTGTTGTTTATGTTGAAACTATCTTTTGGTCTTGCTTTTGGTTCACTAATTATAATTAGGCTATCACAATCTTTGTAGTTTGAGTGGAGTTTACCTTCTACTTGGTGAGTTGTTAGAGGAACTGATTTCGCTCAAAAGTGTCTACCACTCTTAGATAAAAACGTACTAAGTTTTGCCTCTTAACTAATAGAAAATGACATTGTTTGAAACATAGGAGTACCTTGTTCCTTTAGTCTACATTGGATTTTCCCTAACCTACAAGGTAAAATCAAAAACATGTTTTGATATAAGTGGATAGGCGTATATCAATATTTCAAAAGTGGATTTAAACTAGGTTTGTGTTGCAATTTACAATAATGTACAATTCGAAAAGTTGCAAAGGCAAAAGGTTAACACAGGGATAAATGAGAAAACGCCAATGTGAAATTCGCTGTTCGTAATGATTATATTTTGTGTATGGATAAGGGACTGGACCATGTGATCCCATAAAATGTGTGATTTTTCCTTAACATACAGATCGCCTCTTTAGTCTTTTAAGTAAAAATTCGAATAATCTTAAATGTGAGGTTGCAACTAAAAATCTAGACGAGAAATAGAAAGCCAAATAAGTCATAAGAAACAAAGATCCGAGAAGAAAATGTTGCCATGGCGTTCAAAACCTCCATGATTAATTAGTGATAAAGTTCTTATTAGTCCCTGCCTCCGGCTAGGGACTCTAGCAACCGCTTGGTGGTCAACGATGGTTGACCACTTATTAAGTAGTGCATTATGCTTTATTAATGGGTACATTTTAAAGTTCTTTAAAATATTTTGCCATGTTATATTTTTTTTGACTCTATTAGTTCATCCACTTTGTAAAACATATCCAACCTATCCTAATGTTTACAAAAACATCGTAAATAAAATATTAACTTGAATTAATTTTAAAAATTAAAAAAAAAATCATTTTAATTTTTTTTAAATTATAGTTTTTCTTTGTTGATTGGTCTATAAAATCTTGATGGGACTTAGTTTCCATGGTGGATGGCAATATTTTTAATCTATTTGTCACATTTATAAATTGATTTTAAAATAAAATTAAAAACTATTTCATACATAGAATACTTAGCTTAATTTCTGAAGTTGTCATTCATAACATTAAATAGGCATGCTTAGTATTCAATATTTTTTTTGTTTAGGAAGTTCTTCATTGCAGTCTATGTTCACTGTAGTCGATGCTCTAGGCAACTCACTGCAGTCTATGCTCTAGGAAGTTCACTGCAGTCTATGCTCTGATCTGTTCACCACCTCACCACCTTGCCACCTCCCAAATGCCTATGATTACATTACAATGAAGGTGTAATAAATTACACACAGATTCTACAAAGCACACGACTTGCTTAAATCTTGTGGGAGGTTGCCTTTGAAATCATGTTGCTCTAGAACTACCCTAGTTTTCAAAAGATACAGTAATATAGAAAGCTCACCCAGATTTTCCAAAGAGCATGACTTGTTGAAATCTTGTGGGAGGTTGCCTTTGAAATCATGTTGCTCTGCAACTGAATCTCAGAGCTTTGAAAGATACAGTAATATAGAAAGCTCACCCAGATTTTTGAAAGATATAGTAATACAGAAAGCTCACCTAGATTTTCCAAAGCACATGACTTGGTGAAATCTTGTGGGAGGTTGCCTTTGAAGTCATGTTGTTTTGCAACTGAATCTCCGAGCTTTCGAAAAATACAACAAGCGAAAGATACATAAGGAAACAACTATGTTTGGATGCTGAAACAAAGGAAAGTTACATGTTCTCTTTAATTCTTGAATGCAAAATTCAAAAGTATTATATAAATTATCAAATGCATACATACTACATAAGCATGAACTGTTGTTGGAGCCATGTAGTTTAAATGTAAATTTCTGCATAAGTTTGAAATCTAATTTGAATTTTCTTTTTCCAAAAAATCTACATTTTCTTTGTGCAAATAAATTGCAGCTACTTGGTAGAAATTACAAATTTGAATGAGTAAAAAAAAACCATAAAACCATAACCAATGGTATGAGGAAAAAAACATCAAAATCCCCTGCACTATCGAGAAGAAAAAAAACTTCTAAAGGATAAATTGATATAAAAATAAAAAATATGCATTAACATACAACTATTTGTAATTAATTACCTGTAGGTTGCAGGTTTTTCAGGCGAAGAGCCCATCCAAAGGATGACATGGGTGGATCACATAATCCCTCTAGTTGCTTAACAGATAAGACAATTGATAAAGAAAAATCCTAAAATATAAGAGTCCATGGCAAGGTTATTCCTAGTACAATACCCTTTCGTGTGAATGGAGGATAAACTCGAGAAACAAAAAAGGAAAGCAATGCGATGAGGAGTGGGATTGAAGGCTCATGTACCTGAAAAATCCATCCTTCTCACATGCACATCAGATTTTTTCCATTACCCTTGTTCTGTTAGGGCCATCAGGTCTTGCAGATCCACTACTAGAATGCTATTAGAGTAAGAGATCTCAGACAACCGAGGGCATTCATTTTGAGGCAAAATATATGTATCCCACACTTAAAGATGTTTTTTCCCATTGCACAGTAGGGTTTCAACAAGATCATCCTTAGACTGAAGCGGGTTTTTGAGTTTATTCCCTGCTTAAATTTTTTTGTGTGTGAGGTTCGTTTTCATCCATGACAACCTGTTTTCCCCCAAAACCCTAGGGTTTCAGGTTGCGTCAGTGGTATAGGGCTCGAATCCAACTACCAAAAAATGTACCTGTCCTTTTCTTCTATTTTCATTCAAATCTCACCCAACCCATTGGAGTTCATGGCCACTTGTTCAAGTATCAATGGACAATGCTTTAACCCTGGTTCGGTTAAACCTCCGAGCTAAAGGCACATAGAGATGTAGAAGGTTTAAGCATGGGTCAAACGAATGCTCCTACAATGAAGAATAAAATGAGTTGATTCCTACTTGATTACTGATCCAGGTGGATATCGGTGGCCACCCAACTTTTCCAACTGACTTAAAACAATTTTCTGGCAATTTTGGTCATTTACTAATTTTAGCAGTTTTTCGGGTCCTGAACTTCCAGAGCCATTTTGAGGCCCTAAACGAAGTTTTTTGGGCATGGTCTGGTCTGCCAACTATTGTATTCCTCAGATAGATATTTCTAACGATCTATCGTGTGCCCCAAACGTAGATCGTATGCCAAAGTTACACCTCGGGAAAGTTGATACACCAAACTGCCCAAAACAGGGTCCACATTGAACAAAACTGTTGGCTTTTCATCTTCTCGGGTTAGGGTTTTGGATTTTACTTATGTTAAAAAGGCCTTTGGAGCCTCATTGTAACGATCATATTCTTGTGAATGCGAGTATCCATCACATCTCTTCTCAGTGATAAGCTGCCACCATTCTAGCGAATCTTCCACTCTGTATTTTTACAGTCTCTGTACATTTCTTTCATTCATAGAAATCATGTATTATTGTATCTCTATGTTTATGGTTGCATCTCTGATACATTTCTGTTATATTATTGGATATCCGCGATATCTCTGTGCATTTATTTATTATATCTCCGCTCTCATTTCATGCTGAAAATAATCCGGATCAGTGGTATCAGGGCAGGCTGCTCTTGATCATTTTTCAGTGCATGTCCCCGACGAGGTCCGAGTATAGCAAGTTGGGTCTCGAGCTTGTCTCTCTTGAAGATAATCGCTCTCGCACGCCCAAGAAACCCTCCATGGCGGAAGAAAAGAAAAATGATGGAGCAGATGATCCTATCAATTTGTTGCTTGAGCAAGATCTCACGTGACAGAGGGACAAAATGATGGAGAATTTTTCCCACATCCTTCAACGCTTGCCGATAGCAACATGCACATCTTCATCAAACAACCACTTTGGAAGCACCTCTCTTTTCAAGGTACAGGTTAATTTTGATATTGTCGTATTTGACGATCAGATAGATGCAGATGCCATAGACAAATGGTTAAATCTGTTAGAAGGTTATTTCTCTGTTCATAATTTTTTCGACAGGGAAAAGATCACCTTCGCACTCCTTAAATCTCTCCCCCATGTCAAACATTGGTGGGAAACTTACTGGGAGCAAAGTTCCACACAGGAGTCTAGAATATATGGGGCCGAGCCCACTTGATATTTTTTTGTGGATGCGGTAAAGGAACAATATTACCCCGTTGGAAACTATGAGGACTAGTACATGAGATGGAACACACTGCAGAAAGAGAGGGGCCAAGCAGTTCTGGAGTTCACCAATACCTTCCATACCTTGCGCACCAAGATGGGTATCAAAGACTCCGAACGACATTTGGTTTTGAAATACCATGGGGCTCTACACAGATACATCCAAACTGAAACGGATTTTATGGACATCTCATCACTCAGTGCTGCTTATCGATATGCTGTTAAAATCGAGCAGAAATTTAAGCACCAGAACAAATGGGAGTTCGAGTCTGCAAATCCGCAACAACCAAAGTATGATAAAGACGACCCTAACAAACAATCTTCCGAAAACCAGTCCAAGCCACAGGAAAAAAAGGGTCACAGGAAGACAAAGAAGGACACCGGAAAATGGTGCGATTTCCACAAAATCCCCTGGCACAACACCGATGAATGTCTCTTAAAAAAGTCATTGGTGGACAAGATCAAAGACAAGGAGCTAAACCCTGATTCAAAATCTGATTCTGAAAATATTGGTAAAAGACAGATCATCGATGTAGACCCCAATGTTATTGTCACGATTGCAACAATTCAACCAGAAGAACCAACAGATCCTGAAGAGGGGGAGCAACTTTTTCATTCACATATATGGGTGAAGGGAACCCCGCTGCATTTTATTGTTGATAGCAGAAGCCAGAAGAACCTTATCTCAACATAGGTCGTCAAACAATTGGGATTGTCGACAACACCACACCCGCAACCATACAACATTGGGTGGCTTCGCCAAGGACGAGATCTTCGTGTCAGCCAGCAATGTCGATTGTCATACGACATCCAACCCTTAAAGGATGAGGTATTATGTGATGTTGCCCCATTGGATGTCTGTGATGTTCTCTTAGGCCAACCATATATGTGGAGATGCCATGCTGTTTATGAGTCTCAATCCCGTAGTGTCATTGTTACTTTGGGGGGTCATCCCTACAGAATACTAGAGGTAGTTCCAACTATTGTCCCACCTAAACAGTGCCGCAAGGTAGTATCTCATACTACAAAATTCAGCTTCTTCACAATCTGTTCAAAGGGTGAATAGAAGGATACTGCAACCACTACAGCCTCAACCCAAGCACCTTCTATCCAACAGAAGAAGGTCGACAAGATTGCAACAAAGTGTAAAGATTCCTTTTGCACACAAGCATCTCATGTAGCCAGACTAGTTAAAACGGTCCAACCCTTCCAGCCACATGTTCATGACAACCTTCAACAAGATACGCAACACAACTTCCCCAACAAGGCAAGCAACTCATCAAGATGCAGATTCAACAAATGCTTTTCCCTCTCCCCCGAGAACTCAACACAATGGAGACCATTTCTTCCTAAGGAGGGAGGATTGATCTAGGTGGATATCGGTGGCCACCCATCTTTTCCAACTGGCTCAAAACAATTTTCTGACAATTTTGGTAATTTACTATTTTTAGCAGTTTTCGGGTCCTGAACTTCCAGAGCCATTTTGAGGCCCTAAACAACGTTTTTTGGGCATGGTCCGGTCTGCCAACTATTGTAGTCCTCAGATAGATCTTTCTAATGATCTATCGTGCACCCCAAACAAATATCGTATTCCAAATTTATGCCCCCGGGAAGTTGATACACCAAACTGCCCAAAACGGGGTCCACAAAACAGTTGGCTTTTCATCTTCCGGGGTTAGGGTTTTGGATTTTACTTATGTTAAAAAGGCCTTTGGAGCCTCATTGTAACGATAATCTTCTTGCGAATGCGAGTAGCCATCACATATCTTCTTTGATCCACATGGATATCTTGGCCACCCACCTTTTCCAACTGGCTCAAAACAAATTTTTGGCAATTTTGGCAATTTTCTATTTTTAGCAGTTTTAACTTCCAGGGCCATTTTGAGGGCCTAAATGAAGGTTTTTCGGGATCAAGATTCCCAATGATGATCGAAGGAATGATTGAGCCCCCAAAATGAATCTCCTTGACGATACCTTTCCAACGTGCCATCATACGCCTAAAACGAAGATCGTATGCAAAAGTTACGACCCCAGGAAGTTGATCTACTAACTTACCCAAACGAGGCCCACATGAATTTTGGCGCTTCATATCATAGGGTTAGGTTTTTGGATGTCTAGGGTTGTTGGAATTCTTGTTTATTGTAAAAAGGCCTTCAGAGCCTCATTGTAATCATCTTCTTGCGAATGCGAGTAGCCATCACATCTCTTCTCAGAGATAAGCTGCCACCATTCTAGCAAGTCTTTCACTTTGTATTTTTACAGTCTCTGTACATTTCTTTCATTAATAGAAATTGTGTATTACTGTATATCTATGTTTATGGTTGCATATCTGATACATTTTTGTTATATTATTGAATATCTACGATATCTCTATGCTTTTCTTTATTATATCTCCACTCTCATTTCGTGTCGAAAATAATCCGGATCATTCTCAGAGATAAGATGCCACCATTCTAGCAAGTCTTTCACTCTGTATTTTTACAGTCTCTGTACATTTATTTCATTAATAGAAATCATGTATTACTATATCTCTGTGTTTATGGTTGCATCTCTGATACATTTCTGTTATATTATTGGATATCCGCGATATCTCTGTGCATTTCTTTATTACATCTCCACTCTCATTTCATGTCAAAAATAATCTGAATCAATTACCATCTCTGAAATTATTCCTGATTTCATCGTATTTTCCACCGATTATTCTTTGCAGGTTTTCTTGTATGATCCCTAGACTTCCTTCTACTGCATAACCTCGGTCGGCCTTGTTTAGTTGGATCTCTCCCCTGACCCTGATGAATGAAGGGTGGCTCTCGCTTTGCATGCCGACATGATCTTAAATAAACCCTATAGTACTCAACAGGGCCTCACGCCATAAAACATTTTGTTTATCTGGGTGTCAGATTGTACGCTTAATATGCAGTGAAGAAATAAATTCTCCTTTCTTAGTGCAGTAAATAAATAAACTCTCCTCTTGGGTTGATTCATATAATAGAGCACACCATACTCCAAAAAGTTGCATCCTTCTGTACATTATGTCCTCGAAATATTCACAAACGGCTCCATACTTCCTTGAGTCGAGTAAAACCTGACATCTAGATCACTTTGAAATGGCCAAGATCTATCCACAGGGCCACATTCGAATTCCGAAGCACGACCTCGAATTCCTTTATCTTCAACCACGTCCCCTTGCGGTTGTAATACGTGTGGAGGTGTAAGTATTGATAATTGTTCCTGTTGGAATACTCATGGTGGTGCAAGTATTGATAAATGTGATATGCCTTATTATCATGATTAGTGTTGGAAAATGAAATTTCACCCAGTTATGGAAGTCAACAGTAATGTAATCAGAGATGACCTCTTTTTAATTTAAAAAAGTGATTTACAACTTTCCTAATATATATATATATATATTATAATGCTAGTTTTTAAGATTTAAAAGTAAAATTGTAATGCAAACTTATAAATATCCTTGTTGTTTATGTAGATTGAAATATTTGGTCAAAAAAGAAGGAGTGGTGATCAATCAAAAAAACAATGGAAGAGCAAGTTGTGGTTCACCTACATTACCATTTCAAGCCGACATGCTTTTGTCTAGAGAGTGCACTCATACAACTGGGTGTTGCTAGTTTGTTTTCAAATGAGCAATTCATCCAAGTGAGGCTCAAAACAAATGCTAGCTATATGAGGTGGATGGATGCACTATGGAATCTGCGTAGAGAACTAGAGACTGTCTTACAAAGCCATGAAGAATAAATAGATCTTATAAGATATTTAATTATGTGCATTTTCTTTCATTTTTCTTTAGATTTTTATAGAAACGTTTCATTATTGTTGTTATCAGTTTCCAGAAATCTTGTTTTCCTAAATATATCACTTTTTACTAATAATCTTCATTCTTAATAATAATTAGTTTTTAGAAATCTTGTTATTCTTCGTTCTTAATAATAGTTAGTTTCCAGAAATCTTCTTTCCTTAAATATATCACTTATAATAGTTAGTTTCCATAAATATTTTTCTTTAAACATATCACTTGTTACTAATAGTCTTTGTTCTTAATAATAGTTAGATTTCAGAAATCTTGTTTCCTTAAATAGTGTCTTATAACACCTTTTTGGTAGTTAATAAATGAAACATACCATATAATAATGAAAATATAATAATATTATTTCCAGTTTAATAAATAAATAAACCTTATGTTCACAATCTAACATTAAGATTTAAAACCACAATAGACATCACTCGGTTTTTTTAAAAGCTTTATGATTCTTCCATACATCACTGCTTTTCAACTTTGAAAAGCTTTATAAGCAACACAATTTTTCACCATCAAAATTTAACATTAAAATTATAAGCCACAACCGACATCATTGTGTTTTAACTTAAAGTTGTATGATTATTCCATAATTATTATTTATTAAAGGCACAACAAACATTACTCCTTTTTAACTTGAAAATCTTTTTAATTATTCCATAATTATTATTTATTAAAGATCGTTTTTACATGGTAAAAACATGTTTTTTTCTCATTTATAAAATCATAATTATTTTCCAGCAAAAACAAAACTCTATTACATGACTCTATGTAATGTATGTTTTGCAATGTTATGAGAAGGTTTTCGTTCATCCAAGCATAAGTAATATATACACTGCCACTTTGTGCTCAATTTGGATTCCCATCCCTTAATAAAATCAATAATATTGGGGAAATTTTTATATACGTGAAATCGTTAAGTGTAATAATATACACAATGCCATTGTGTGTTCAATTTGGATTTCCATCCCTTAAAAAAACAAAAAATCATTAAATTTTTTTGTATACATGAAATTATTAAAAAAATTGTATACATGAAATCGTAAGTGTAGGTAATTGATCTACTTTTTAGCACTACTAACAAATTTATGGATTAAAATAGAAAACTAGGGTTGTTGTTTGGACACACTTTCCTTTGGGATGAAATTTCTAAGGCATATAAACTCGTTCTAATCGCTTAGAGATAAATTTGTAGGAATTAAATCTACTTATACTAATGCGAATTTTGTAGGCATTCAATCTCCTTATACTAATGTGACTAGAAGGCCTAGGCTTGTATAGAGAGACACGAATTCACGATTTTACAGATATATTAATTTTGTCAAAGCTATACGCAACAACAAAGACAATTTATTTAATATATTAGACACATAACAACAATAAATATGAGGAAGAGGCTACAATAAGCTATTCCATTGAAATCAGATCTACTCGTGAGATATTTTTACTATAAAATAAATTTTACTTGAAACTACAGTACTTACTTAGTATTAATCCAATAAGGTTTGAGAGTTTCGGGAGGAAGAAAGCTATGTTATATGAGTTTCACTTGAGTCTATAAGTTGAAGGAGTCACATTGAGGTCGTGGGGACAAAACCACCTATGAGAAAAGGTCTATGCTCACTGAGTCCAAGTCTGCTGCAAGTTAGGGGATTTCATAAGAGGAATTAGTAACAACCAATAGGATCAAGTTAGTTAGTCTGACTTGCGTGCATAAGTGGTTATTTTGTAACAAATACTTAACATGTAAATAGCAGTTGGAGTGCTTGGTTTATTTTTATATCTGAAAATTGGACAAGCCACTTGCAAAATATTTTGTTATTAAGTTTGTACAATAATCATACTTTGTTATTAAGTTATAAATAATCTTGCCTTTGATACAACTTTTGAAGTGAGCATGAGAATATATTTTTCTTACATACAAAATGGTCAAAAAAGCTTATGCCCAACACTATTTCATGTCGACATCTTCTCAAGAGGCCATCATAGATTTGAATGGTAACAAAGATGAGTAATTGGAACAATATCATTAAATTGCACAACTTAACTTTGACAAATAGTTCTAGAAAGTTATAAAAGCTTCAATAACATAAAAATAGAGCTGTTGCACATCTCCACATTAATTTATATTTTATTAAACATGGCAAGAAATAGCTGCTTTGCAGTTATTTCTCTTATTGATTAATTAGTGATAAGGTTTCAGTTACTCAATTGAAAGGATTGATAGGTAGACGAATAGACTCCATGTCCAAAGACTACTACAAAATATTCACCCATAACAAATGTAAGCTATTCTTTAACATTTAAATTTTAAATTCGATTTAATCCTACGAAAGTGTAGCCTCATTTAGGACTTCGAATTTTAATCCATAAAGTACACACGTAAAACACACGCAGATGAAAGAGTGTAAAGTATTGAATATACTACTAAGTAGTCAATGCATACTTACCTTAGCTATCACTAACATCCTTGATACATTCCATGAAGTCGACATCATCAAACTCTCAACCAATCACAACATAGACAAAAGACTTCATAAAAAAAAATGCATTTTAATGCAATAATTTCCAAACTATATAAACCATTATCCATTTCAAGCAATACCCCTTTACACCATAGAATAATCCCTTAATCAATACCCCTTTACAACATAGAATAATCCCATGTGGCAATTGTTATATTCACGACATAATAAATTTATTAATTATAAAATAAAAATAGTTTATTTTATATAATAATTAAAAATATTTATTTATAACTAAAAACATATAAAGTTTAACCATAGATCAATTTAAATATTTTATTAATTAATTGAAAATTTAAACATTTATCAATTTAAATATTTTATTAATTAATTGAAAATCAATATATCAAGGCTTTTGTAGTGGTTAGTCCTTGCCATTTAGATATACAGAATTCAATTCACCCACATAGATGGCAACACAAGTAAAAGCTAATAACTGCATGTCAAATGTCAAACATTGACATTTTAATGATCTCAAAATGTCATATGGAGAGTTTATGTGCATTTGAAAAAGTGCATCTAAAGTAAAATAACACCCATACTTTGAGGTGTGTCAACTCATTGTTATCACTTATAGATGCGTGTTTAAGAAGGGTCACACATTCCAATCACAAGATGTGGGTTAAAGTAAAATAACACCCATACTTTTAGGTGTGTCAACTCATTGCTATCACTTATAGATGTGTGTTTAAGAAGGGTCACACATTCCAATCACAAGATGTGGGTTTAATCTTTTTATATATCTCATAAATAT
>JASDQU010945161.1:0-10834 GCA_032191745.1 Picea mariana
TCCTTTAATTTGTTTTAATTGTGATGGTATTGGTCATTTTGCTAACAAATGTCCTCATAAGAAAAAGATAAATGATGAAGGTTACTCAAAAGGCAAACACACATATAAATGAAAAATAACTAAAAAGAAAGTTTTCAAGAAAAAATTATGCACCAAAGAAGACATCTCATCATCAGATGAAGATGAAGTCAGTGACAGTGAGACAGGAAGAGTTCTATTCATGGCAGTAAAAGAATCTGATAAAGAAGACTCTAAAGAAGAATGTGAAGAAGCCGAAGAAGAATATGAAGAAGTCGAAAAATAAATTGAAGAAGCAGAAGTTGACTATCAAGAAGAAGTAATGTGTGCCATAGAGGTTATCATAAGATAAAAGAAGAAAAACAAGAAACTACAAGCAGAACTAGACAAGAAAAAAGACACTCGAGAACTAGAACAAATGATCACAAAATTGAAGGTTCAAATAGAAGAAGATAAAAGAATTGATGAATCACTCAAAGAAAATCTAGAAGAAAAGGACAAGATCATTGGAAACTTGGATGCAGAGATTGTCACACTAAGAAAGGATATTCAAAAGAAGAATATGCAGAATAGCTCAAAAGTTATGGATGACATTATGAACAATAAAAAATCTCATCTTGACAAGTCCAAACTTGGATACAATCAGACATAAAAGGGATCAAGCTCCAAAACAACAAATAAAGAAACATATCCAAAAAGTTATGTAGAAACAATCAAAGGGGATAGGAAGATATACAAGGAAGATTACAGGGACACTCCTTCACCGAGAAGATTCAGATTTTAGAATCAACAACAGACAGATAGAACTCAAGAAGAAGAAGGATTCATAAGATCACCTCCTTTCATAATATCTTCAACTCCCAGGTATCAAACTATATTTTTTGGTTTATGTTATGCATGTAATAATTTTGTACATAAAGCTGTGAATTGCAGAGCTAACAACATGAAAAATAACAACTTTGAGAGTCATACACAAAGGGGTTATTCAAGAAGACCTAGTGAAACACAGAGAATACGTTACAATAGGTTTGAATATTTGATCACTGAAGTGGAATGTTACAAATGTAACAATTTTGGACATGTGGCCAAATATTGTAGAATGACAATCCTTCCTAAAGAACCTCAACATAATAAAAACAGTCACAGACAGGAAACTCAGAAAATGACATGGATAAGAAAGAAAGATCAATATAGAAATGAAGAATGCACACTCGCTCTGCAAGCTAAGTATAATAAACGTGGTTGTTATGTTGACAGTGGATGTTCAAAACACATGACAAGTGATAGAGACAAGGTTCTTACATTACGAAAGGAGAGAGATGGATCAGTCTCCTTCGGAAATGATGATTCAACAAAATTTATTGGAAAAGGCACAGTCTGAATTGGGAACAAGAATGAAAAGGCAGAAAATGTTATATTAGTAGAAGATATGAAACATAATCTTCTAAGTGTGAGTCCAATGTGTGACCAAGGTCATAAAGTTACTTTCGATTCACAAAAGTGTGAGATAAGAAAATAAGGTTTAGGGAAATTGGTCGCTACAACTACAAGAACTTCAAACAACATATATGTGTTAAGTGAAATTGGAAATGAAAAGTGTTGTCTAGGAAAGGAAGATGAAATTTGGCTATGGAATAGAAGAATGGGTCACATACATTTTGATAACCTTGTCAAAGTCAGAAAAAGAGAAGCAGACAGAGAAATGCCCCAGATCATGAAACCGACCAACACTTTATGCAAGCATTGTAAAAAAGGAAAGCAAACAAAGACCAGGTTTAAATCAAAGGAATATTCAATGACAAGACCACTGGAAATTTTGCATACTGATCTTGTTGGAGAAACTAAAACAAAGAGCTTAAAAAGTGAGAAATACTTAAAGGGATCAAAAGAATTTATGGACTACTGCAACAATCATGGAATAAAAAGGCAATCCTCCATTGCTAGGACACCTCAACAGAATGGAGTTGTTGAAAGAAAAAACATGATAGTACAGGAAATGGCTTGAACAATGTTAATGGATTCAAAATTGACAGATATTTTTTGGACACAGGCAGTGCATACATTAGTTCACATTCAGAACAAAGTAATGCTCAAAAACAACACTGACAAAACTCCTTACAAACTATGGAAAGGATGACCAACAAATATAAATCACTTCAGATTTTTTGGAAGCAAATGCTATATCAAAAGAGAATATGGTAGAATGGGAAAGTTTGACTCTCGTGTGGACAAAGGAGTACTTGTTGGTTACTCAAGTACAAGGAAAACATACAAGTGTTACAATCTAAGATTGAACAAAGTTTTGGAAAGAATCAACATAACAATTGATGAAACATGCAGACTTGAATCAAAGGAAGAAAATGAATCAATGAAACAACACTTAGAAGAAGAAGTAGAATATGAAAAAGAAGTAGAAGAGGAAGATGAAGAGAATCTGATAGAAGAAAAAGAGAAAGTTCAACAAGTGTCTCCAAAGACACCCAGTAAACGAGTACAAAAGAATCATCCTTCAGATTAGATTATCGAAAACAAAGATGCAGGAGTTGAGACTAGAAGAAGAATCCATTCACCATAACAAACACACCTAGTACTCTTATCTACAATTGAACCAAATTGTTTTGAAGAAGCTAGCAAGGATGAATTTTGGAATAAGGCCATGGATGAAAAATTGTATCAAATAAAGAAAAATGACACATGGGAATTGGTTCCAAGACCAAAGAATAAGAATGTGATCGACACAAAATGGGTTTTCAGGAATAAATTAAATGAAGATGGACAAGTTACAAGGAACAAATCTAGATTGGTATGTAAAGGATATGCGCAGATTGAAGGAATCAAATTTGAAGAGTCATTTTCCCTAGTTGCCAGAATGGAAGCAATTTGTTTTCTTTTAGCTTATGCATGCTCCAAAAATGTTAAAGTATATCAGATGTATGTAAAATCATCTTTTCTGAATGGGGAACTTGAAGAAGAAGTCTACATTTAACAACCGGAAGGATTTCAGTTGCCAGAGAACACAGATTATGTGTGTAAATTAAAGAAGGCTTTGTATGGTCTAAAACAGGCTCCTAGAGCATGGTACTCTAGACTGGATAAGTATCTGCAATAGACAGAGTTTAGAAAAGGAAGTGCAAACAACAACCTCTACCTCAAGGTAAGTCAAGGTAATATTTTATTAGTTGAAGTGTATGTTGATGATAGGTTAAGCCAAAAATTTGCAAAATATATGCAAAATGAATTTGAAATGTTGTTACTTGGAGAAGTATCCTTCTTTCTGGAACGTCAGATACGTCAAAGCAGCCAAGGAATTTTGATTTCTCAAACCAAGTATATCAGATAAATGCTAAAGAGGTTCGAAATGGAAGATTGCAAACCAGTTATCACTACCATGCAAACCAGTTGCAAGTTGAGCAAAGATGATGATTCAAAGTCTATAGATCAAAGGAAATACATGTCAATGATTGACAGCCTACTATAAGTGACAACATCCATACCATATGTAATGCAGGCAGTTGGACAGGTAGCACGATTTCAAGCAGCACCAAAGGAATCACATGTATTAGTAGTGAAGAGGATTTTGAGATATCTCAAAGAAACATAAGAGTTTGGATTATGGTATCCAAAAGGAAAGGATGTATCTCTTATTTCCTACACAGATGCAGATTGGGCAAGTTGTATTGATGACTGATGAAGAACCAATGGAGAAACATTCTACTTAGGTGAGTATTTAGTATCATGTCTAAACAAGAAACAATCATCAATATCTTTATCTACAGCCGAGGTAGAGTATATTGCAACAACATCATGTTGTACATAGGTTCTTTGGATGAAAAAAGATTTGATAGATATATAGGTTGAGTATGATGAGTCCATTCCAATCTATTGTGATAATACAAGCACCATCAGTATCTCGAAGAACTCGGTGATGTACTCCAAGATGAAGCACATTCCAATCAAGTATTACTTTCTATGGGAGTAGGTTGCAGAAAAGAACATCGGAGTTGAGTATGTGGGAACAAAAGAACAAGTGGCAGACATCTTTAGAAAAACACTTCCATGGGAAGCCTTTGAATATATTTTCCAGAGACTTGGAGTTATTTCTACTCCAAAATGAATGATTTTTGAATGATTATCTTATATGTCTTAGATGTACATGAGGAAGCACAATAAGAGGACAATTCAGTCAGGGGGAGAAACCCTAGATGGAAAGATACCTTTTCCATTGATGAAAAAGGGGGAGAGATTTATCATATGAAGAGGACAGAGGCATGGTTCCAAGGGGATCATATTTATTAGATGCAGAGGAAAGAGGCATGGTTCCAGGTGGAGCATGAGTGATATGATTTTAGTATTTCATCAGAGTGTTTCCATCAATGCCAAAGGGGGATATTGTTGATTAAGGTTGGTTTTCATTAATGTCAACCCTTGAAGAAAGCCCGATGGCACAAAGGTTTGGGTAATGGACCCAATTTTGTTTGATGACTCATTATTGTCTTGTCATGGTTGATAAGAAGTACAGATGGATGAACTCCAAAGTGGTCCCCTTATGGTGAAAGCCCTCACAGGAAGAATCTTTACAGATTGAGTTATCCTAGAAGTATGGTTAGAGAATCCATGCTTAATTGTAGAATATGAGATGAAGGATAGTGAATTTGTGAGTGAAACTATCCTAGATGCATAGTTCTTTTCATGCCATTTCCGGTGGTATGTTGAACGCCACATAACTCCTCACGGTTAGAGAGTTATGACCATATGAAGTTGGAGAACCCTTATGAGTCTTATAGAAGCCCCAAAGAGTCAAAGTGTCTTGCAAAAGAAATTATTTTAAATGGAGAAGCCCTAAAACAAGGAAAGTGTAAGGCTATATGAAGATATAAATAAGAGGAAAAACTCACTCATTAAACACACACTTGTACATATTGGATATCTATTTTCTTGTGTAAATATTATTGTAAATACTTGTGGATACATCTAAAGTGGAAAATGTCTGAGATAGTACGAAGGGTTGACGAAGAAATTCTCAGAATTAGAGCGAATACAAAAAAACCTATATTCTGAGGTGTAGACGGGCTGTCTGTGTATAGGGTGAGTACATGTATGCGGGCTGTCTATGAATAGGATGCGTACATACATGGGCTGGCTGTGTATAGGGTGTGTACATGTACACGGAATGTCTGTGTATAGGGTGAGTACGTATGCAGGCTGGCTGTGTACAGGGTGAGTACATGTTGGTGAAGCCATGGAAACTTGAGAAGATAAAGATGTAGAGGTTCTATATTCTGAGATCAAGCTTCTAGGAAGGTCTAAAGTGCTCAGATACATCAGATCGATCCATTGGTTCAAAAGGTATGTCCTACTTCTATAATAGTTGGATTTTGATGTATGCATGAGGAACGACAATGGAGATTTGAGGATTCTCCCTAGAGAGACTAGTGGCTACATGGGATCTTCTACATAAGTCAGATGTACATAAATACAGTGCTGGTATATTTATCATTGATTCTTCTTGTTGAGGCACATCTTGTATTTCTTGGCATATGGCTAAAGGTTTTTATGGTACATGTTTGAGATCTTGTATTTGTTGATGTTTTGAGAGGCTGAATATCAGAAAGGTTTTGATGACTAAGATCATGTGAAGGATAGTATACTTTTTCTTGATTTCAAACACCTATATGGCACATGACTAGAGAGAGACATATTTTCCTTGAGTAAAGGTTATGTATGAGGATGCATGCACAAGGTACAGTTACAGTTTGGATACAGTGTCAGGTTATAGATCTATGTGAAAGAAGTAACAGAGAGTAAAAAAATTTCAAGAAAAAGGAAACCCTAGTTTTCAGAAGGCATACGCAGGCTGCATAACAGTTAGGGCACGTACATACGCGGGCTGCATAACATATAGGGTGCATACATATGTGGGCTGTAGCACTACAGGTCACATACCTGTTGTATTTTTGTAGATACATGTCCATTTCAAGTACAGATTGATTACAGGGCGGTTGTACAGATTCGATATAGGTTAGTGGTATAGGTTGATACAATTGTACAATAGTATATCTCACGGTGACAGGTTGACAATGGTTCCATCATTCTACTTATACATAAGGGAAGTTGGACAATGCAAGGAAAAGTGGTTGTAGCCACCTTTCGGTTGTAGCTGGAGAACATAGGGGGTTGTATCCTCCTTCTGGTTGTAGCCAGAGAATTGGGTAGTTGGAGCTTCCCTCAGGTTGAAGCCTAAGAAACTAGGGGGTTGGAGCCTCCTTCTAGTTTCAGCTAGAAAACAAAGGAAGTTGGTGCTTACAATGAATGTAATTCTTCAAGACATATAAGAAAAAAAATTCCATGTTTTTCTCCCAATTTGGGTTTCGACGTAAAACACTAGTGTACTATGTATGTGTGTGGTTGTTCATTTCTTATTGCTCATTATTGGATAATAATTCTACATTGATATAACAATTGGATTACTTGGATAAAAAGGATTAAATTTCACTATTACTTATTCACCCCCCCTCTCAGTAATCCAACACCATCGACCATCGATGCTCTCTCTTGCTTGATCAAAACACTTTTCTAAAAAAGTTGACCCGACCATCGGTCGTCAGTGAATTCCTTTGGAAATTGGAACAATTTTTCAATTCGACCATCCCGACCATCAACCATTGGTGATTTTTCTTGGACAACTCCAACACATAAAANAATGAATTTGGACTGTCGATCTACTGTTCAAAATGATATATGCCATTGATCCATCAAACTTTTCCCGACTCTGCCGATGAGTCTTGGCCATTTATTTCTTTATTTTCCAAGCTCCGAAAGAAAATCTTGATCATCGATCAGCTCTAACTTCCAAACTGCCAAAAATGAATCTAGACCATCGATCTGTCTCATTTTCCCAACTATCAAAAATGAATCTCAGCCATTGATCTACTCGACCTTGCCAAAATTTGAATCCTTATAAGTTTTTAAATTTATCACAACAATTCTAGGCCATTTATCTCAAGATCATACATGATCTCGACTGTCGATTCACTGAACTCCCCCAACTCCTTCAACTGCCATTATGACATGGATTTTCGACCTTTTAGGTCGAATTTATCTCTGCAACTTGCATATTCATGCCCCAGATCATCTCTTTGACTACTTCAAGGCATTTAAACTTGAAATTTTCTCACTAATTTGAGGATTTCTCTCTAATGTTTCACCATATTCTCCCAAATTCACAGAGACCAAAATCTGTAAAAACAAATTTGGCCAATTCACACTCGTCCTGGCCCATACAAGCCCGACATTTGAATCAGAGTCTCTGATACCATAATGTAACATCCCCCAACCTAGTTGAGGACCATTACATGTGGAATTACACATAAAAACAATAATTTTCTGCTAACTAACTCATATAGCTTATGAACTATAAATTATATACATATTTAAATATTTTCTAATACCATTTATGTTAAGAACCAAATATCAAAATAGCATAAAAACCTTAGAAAAAGTACTCCACACCTTGACAAAGAGAGAAATTCAGATAGTAAACCTCTTCGAGGGGGAAACCTCTTTATACCTCACAAGAATTCATAAATACAATATGATACCAAATGAAAAGGTCTCCTTAGTATATATAGGATACTAGGAGGTACAATTACAACTAATGCACCCAAGCTGACATAAATATGTTGGATTACTGAGAGGGGGTTGAATTGGTAATAGATATTTTTAATCCTGTTAACCTTAGCATGTAATCGTTATTTATCTTTATGATCAATATAACATTACCATCCAATAAGTGCAGAGAAAATAAACCATAAAAAATGAACAATAATACACATGCATAGTACACCAGTATTTTTATGTGGAAACCCAATGTGGGAGAAAACTACAAAATGATTTTTTTTATATGTATTTAAGAATTACATTCATTGGAAGAACCAACTTTTTTCTCCAACTGCAACTGGAAGGAGGCTTCGACCCTATATATTTTTAAGCAACAACCTAAGGAAAGCTATAACTCCCCAATTCTCTGAATATAACCATAAGGAGGCTACAACCACCTATTTTCTCCAGCTAAAACCAGAAGGTGGCTACAACCACCTATTCTTGCCCCGTATTTTTGCCCTAAAATATAAGTGAAATGATGAAACCACCACCACATTGTCACTGTGAGATATACGACTATAAACCTATACCAATATGTGGCAACAAACTGTAACCAACTTGTACCAAAGACCTGTGATCAACCTATACCTATAACCTTCCTATACCAACAAAAACCCACAGATACGTGACCTGTCTATGCTGGAGCTCGCATATGTACGCAACCTGTTTGTGCTGGAGCTCGTGTATGTATGCAACCTACCTGTACTATGACCTGCGTATGTATGCATCCTGTTTTTAATGTAGTATGTGTATGCCTTCTGAAAACTAATGTTTTTACCTTCCTAAAAAACTCTGACCCTTTGTTGCCTCTGTCACATCAACCTGCAACCTGACACTGTGTCCAAACTGTATCTATTCCCTATGCATACCTCTTCATACATATCCATAAACCAAGTGCATATATATCTCTCTATTCATGTGCCATACAAGTGTGTATAATCATGAACAAGTGTAATAACCCTCACATGAACTAGACATCAAACCCTTACGGATATACAACCTCTCAATACATCAACCACTTCACATCCACTTCACAAATACAAGCTCTCAATCATGTACCAAAAAAACCCTTAACCATATGCCAAGAAATACAAGATGTGCCTCAACACTCACAAGATGTACCTATAATAGATATCAGATATACCAGCACTGTATTTATGTAAATCTGGCTTATACAGTAAGTTCCATATAGCTAATAGCCTCTCTAGGGAAAATCCTCAAACCCCCATAGCTATTTCTCATGGAGAAAACAAAATCCAACTACACATAGAAATAAGACATACCTTTTGAACCTGTAGGCAGATCTGTTGTACTTGATCACTGCAGACCTTCCTGGGAGCTTGCTTTCATACTCTAGAAACCTGGAAAATTCATCTCCTCAAGTTTTCATGAATTTTCTTTCATTTACATTCCATATTATACTGCCAGCCCACGTACGTACTAATCCATATGGATGTTGGTGGCCTCCCACCTATTCCAATTGGCTCATTTTGGCAGTTTTTTTCTAGTTTTTGAGTCCTGAACTTCCGAGGATGTTTTGAGGCCCTAAAAAACGTTTTTAGGGTTCACCACAATCAAATTGTAGACATAGTATGAGTCTGACAACAACATGTGTAGTCCTCGGATTTACCTTTCCAATAGGCTATCATGTGCCTAAAACGAAGATTGTATGCAAAATTTACAACCCCAGGAAGTTGTTGTACTAACTTACCCCAATGGGGCCCACATGAATTTTGGCGCTTCATCTCCTAGGGTTAGGTTTTTGGATGTCTAGGGTTTTTTTCATTCCTGTTTATTGTAAAAATTCTTGGAGAGCCTCATTGTAACCATCTTGTTGCGAATGAGTGCAATCGTCGCATCTCTTCTCAGAGATAAGCCGCCACCATTCTAGCAAGCTTTCTTTCAATATGCATTTTACAGTTTCAACATATTTACTTATTGAATAGAACTCATTTTTGCTATATCTATATTGTTGTTCCTTGTGTTTATGTGTTAATAATAATAATAATTTGTATTCATTTTGTTTTGCTCATAAAATATGGATCAATGGTATCAGAGTGGTCTGCTCCTTTTCATTCTTAATGCATGTCCCCAATGAGGTCAGGGTACAAAGAGTTGGGTTTCAAGCTTGTTTCTCTTGAGGAAAAAATCTCTCTCACTCCTAAGTGACCTCTAATGGAAGGAGAAAAGAAATATTATGGGATAGGATATCCTTTCAAAATGTTTCTCGAGGAATCCGTCATGCAACAAAGAAACAAGATGATGGATAGTTTTGTGCAAATACTTCGGCGACTACCAACAAATGACATATATTCCTCAAGCGAAAGCATCACCCCCTTCAAGGTACAAATCAAATTTGATGTTCCTATATTTGAGGGTCAGATAGACACATATGTTGTAGAAATTTTTTTGAATTTGCTAGAAGGGTATTTTTCTATCCATAACTTTTCGAATAAAGAAAATATTACTTTTACGCTCTTGAAAGTCATTCCTCATGTCAAATATTGGTGGGATACTTTCTGTGAGAAAAAGGAAATAGAGGAACCCTCATTATTTCTAGTCGTAGTCACCTGGGAGTCCTTCAGAGATGCTATTAAGGAACAATAATGTCTTGTCAGAAGTTATGACGACCTTTATACAAAATGGACCACACTGCAACAGGAAAGAGACAAAGTAGTGTCAGAGTTCACAAATATCTTCGATACCTTGTGCACCAAGTTGGGTATCAAATATTCTAAGAGAAATATAGTGCTCTCAAGTATCGTGGTGGTCTTCATAGATACATCCAGTCTGAAATGGAGTTTCTATACATCTCGTCCTTGGACATGGCCTATAGATATGCTGTCAAAATCAAGTAGAAGATTAAACAAAAGACACAACAATTTTGGCCTAGGAAACCCTCACAACAAAGGCAGGGAAAGTGAAGCCCCAACCCACATAACAAAGGACAGATAAAATATGGAAACCCTCAAGACAACTAGTCTAATCCACAATCAAAGAAGGACACCGAAAGGATGAATAAATATACTGGGAAGTGGTGTGACTTCCATAAGAGCCCCTAGCATAACACTACTGATTACCGCTTGAAACAGTCCCTGGTGGCTGAGGTGAAAGCCTATGAATCAGATGCGAGTTCCAACTCTGAGTTAGAACCATA
>JASDQU010945161.1:18072-33583 GCA_032191745.1 Picea mariana
TCTAGTTTCTCAATGTAGATTTATTCTTCTAGTTCCCCATTTAGAAAGGATGATTTCACGTCCATCTGATACACTTTAATATTCTTAGAGCATGCATAAGCAAGGATCAATCTAATTGCTTCCATTCTGTTGACTGGGGAAAAAGTATCTTCAAATTCGATACCCTCAACTTGTGCATGTCCTTTACATACTCATCTATATTTTTTCATGGTAACATGCCCATCTTCATTCAATTTATTTCTGAAGACCCACTTTGCATTGATCACATTCTTGTACCTTGGTCTTGGAACCAATTCCCAAGTGTCATTATTCTCTTGATCCAACTCTTCATTCATGGTCTTGGAACCAATTCCCAAGTGTCATTATTCTCTTGATCCAACTCTTCATTCATGGCCTTTCTCTATAATTCATCCTTTCTCTCTTCTTCAAAATTGTTTGGTTCAATCGAAGATTAGAGTGCTACGTGCAATTTTTCTAGTGAACAAACTCTTCTTATAGTATCAATTCATGCATCTTTCTTCCCAATAATCTGATATGAAGGATGATTATTTTGTATTCCTTTGCTATATTTATTCAAAGGTACTTGTTGTTCTTTCTCTTCTAATTCTATATGATCTTCTTCATGCTCCCCTTCTTCTTCTTCTTCATCCTTTGCTTTTTCTTCGTAAACCTATTCCACTGACTCCTTTTCTTCTTCATTTAATTCCCATCCACCTATCTCATTAACCGTTACATTGATGCTTTCCACAAATTTGTTGAGCCTTAGATTGTAACATTTTTGTGATTTCCTTGTACTTGAGTAACCAACAAGTATTCCTTTGTCCACATGAGAATCTAACTTTCCCATTTTACCATCTTCTCGTTTGATGCAACATTTTCTTCCAAAAACTTTGGAGTGATTCACATTATCTAGTCTTCCTTTCCATAGCTCATAGGGGTTTTTGCCACTATTGTTTCTGAGCATTACTCTGTTTTGAATATGAACTGTTGTATGTAATGCATGTGTCCAAAAACAAATCTATCAACTTGGAATCCATTAACATTATTTGATCCATTTCCTATACTGTCTTGTTCTTTCTTTTGGAAAATCCATTCTGTTGAGGTGTCCTAGGAATCGAGAAATTCCTTTTTATTCCATGCTTGCTGCATAAATCCATTAATTCCTTTGAAGTAAACTCTCCTCCATTTTATGATCTCAAACATTTTATTTTTGAATCCATTTCATTTTCAACTTTTTCCTTGTATACCTTGAAGTTTTCAAATGCTTCTGATTTCTTCCTGAGAAAAATAATTTGCATTCATCCTTGTATAATCCTCAACCAATAACATAAAATATTTCTCACCTTTTAAACCCTTTGTTCTATTTGGTCCAACTAGATCAGTATGCACAATTTCCAGTGGTCTTGTTGTGGAGTATTCCTTTGATTTGAACCTGGTCTTTGTTTTCTTTCCTTTTTGAAAATGATTGCATAATGTGTTGGTTGGCTTCATGATCTGGGGAATTTCTCTTACTTCTTCCATTTTTCTTACTTTGTCGAGGTTGTCGAATTTTATGTGACCCATTCTTTTGTGCCATAGCCAACCGTCATCTTCATTTCCTAGACATCACTATTCATTTCCAATTTCACTTAATACATATATGTTGCTTGATGTTATTACAATTGTTGCAACCAATTTTCCTGAAACTTCTTTTCTTATCTCACACTTCTGTGAATCGAACATAAGTTTTTGACCTTGGTCACACATTTGACTTACACTTAGAATATTATATTTCATATCTTCTACTAGTAAAACATTTTCTACCTTGGTATTCTTGTTTCCAATTCTGATTGTGCCCTTTCCAATCATTCTAGTTGAGTTGTCATTTCCAAAGGAGATTGATCCATATCTTTCCTTTCTCAATGTCAGAAACCTATCATCATCACCTATCATGTGCTTTGAGCATCCACTGTCAACATACCAACCATGTTTCTTGTTTTTAGCTTGTAGAGCGAGTGTGCATTCTTCATTGTTATTATGATTCTGGTTTCTTATACATATTCTCTACTGCGGTTCCTGTATGTGACTGTTGTTATTTTGTTTTGATTCTCTAGGAGGAACTGTCATTCTACAATCTTTGGCCATGTGTCCAAATTTGTTTCACTTGTAGAATTCCACTTCAATTTTCAATGATTCAAACCTTTTATAGCTTCTTCTCTGTGTTTCACTAGGCCTTCTTGGATAACCATTTTGTGCATGACTTTCAAAGTTGTTTTTGTTCCTGCTATTAGCTCTGGAATTTACAACTTTATGTCCAAAATTATTACATGCATAACATAAACCAAAATATATAGTTTGATACCTAGGAGTTGAAGATCTTCTGAAAGGAGTTACTCTTATAAATCCTTCTTCTTCCTGAGGATTTCTTGTTTCTAACTATCACTAATTCATAAATATGACTCTTCTAGGTGGAGGAGTGTCCCTATGATCTTCCTTGTAAAACTTATTTTCTCCTCTGAGTGTCTCTGCATAGATTCTTGGTTTTGTTTCTTGATCTGTAGTTTTGGATCTTCTCTTTATGTATGATTGTATCCTAGCTCTAACTTGTCATGATGTGGCCTCTGACTATTGATATTATTATCCAAAACCTTTTTAGCTATTCTACATGTTTTTACGTTGAAGGTATTTTCTCAATGTGACAATATCTGCTTCCAAATTTCCAATGATCATGTCCTTTTCTTCCAACTGTTCTTTAAGTGATTATTCAATTCATTTGTCTTCTTCAACTTGAATTTTTTAAATTAGATATCATCTTCTCCATTTATTCAGAGTTGGAATTTTGTGTTTCATCTTTTCGTTTTAGTTCTACCTGTAGTGATTTGTTTATCTTCTTTTCCCTTTTTATAACATCTATGGCACTCAACAATTCTTCTCTATAGTCAACTTCTACCTCTTCATATAATTCTTTTGTGTCTTCTTTTTCAGAGTCTCCTACTTCCATGAATACAACTTTGTCTGTCTCACTTTCACTGACTTCATCTTTGTTTGATGAGGGGCTATCTTCTTTGGTGCATAAACTTTTCTTGAAGACTTTCTTTTTGGTTATTTTTCCTTTATATGTTTGTTTTATATTTGAATCATCTTATTCATTTCTTTTGTTTTTCTTATGAGGACATTTGTTAGAAAAATGACCAATACAATAACAATTAAAACAAATCAATGGAATCTTACCTTAATATATATTGTCGGTTCCCTTTTTCAGTATTCTGACGAAGTTGGTTAGTTCTTCATCATCTTCCGAGATGTCACTTTTTTTGTTATCTTATTTTTCCTTTTTCTTTCCCTTTTGTTTTGAATTCTTGGATGATTTGAATGCTGCTTCTTTTATACCTAGATTCTCTTGTTCGGTTCTCATTTCATAGGCTGTGAAAATTCCATGTAGTTCATCCATGGTTATTGAATCCAAATATGTTCTTTATTCTAGTGCTGAGACCTTAGGATCAAATCTCATTGGAGGAGATATTAGTACCTTTTGAAGAATTATAGATTCATCAACTTCTTTTCCAAATCCTCTGATTACATTAACTATTTCAACAACTTGTAAGAAGTAAGTTAAAATATTCTCAACTTCCTTCATTTTCAACTGTTAAAATTGACCTCTATAAGTTTGAAGATTTGCTTCCTTGAATTTTTCATCTCCTTCATAAATATTCTGAAGTTTTCCCAATTCTCTTTTACGGAGATGCAATGCATAACTTTTCCATATACTAAATCACCAAGACCATTCAAAAGTTCATTTTTTTATTTTGAATTGTTTAGACTGAGTTTCCTTCTGTTATTTATTGGTGGAACTGCAGGTTATTTATATCCATCTACAACTTATTTCCAAACCTCAACTCACTGTGTTTGTACATATATTTTCATCCTGGTGCTCCAGAATGCATAGTTCTATCCATCAAACTATGGTATTCCATTTTTATACATATTGTTTCTCTCCATGATCTACCTTTCAGTAGTTAAACTGATTTCTGAAGGAACTTGCTTTGATACCAATTGTTGGATTACTGAGAGGGGGATGAATCAACAATAGATATTTTTAATCCTTTTAACCACAACATGTAAGGGTTATTTATCTTTATGATCAATATAAAATTATCATCCAATGAGTGCAGAGTAAATAAACCATAAAAAATGAACAATGATACACATGCAAAGTACACCAATATTTTTACATTGGAAACCCAATGCGGGAGAAAACCATGGAATGTGTAGAATTCTTGCAGAAACCCCAATAGATCTAGAATTCTAGTTAAATTGAACACAAACAATTTGTTGATATTCAAGAGATGAGAGAAAGTTTTTTCTCCATAAATCAGAGAATTATCTTAATCAAAATGAATATACATAAGCAACCATCCTCAAAAAGAAGAGAGGAGGTGAATATATAGAATTTCCAACATAGAAATTCTAGTCAAAAAAAGCTAGAAATAGCTAAAATAGGTGTCATAAGCTAAGGGAGACCACATAGTTCGACCTAGACTAGTAAAGATACATGTCACACACTCATTAATGTCCAAAAGAGTCAAGTGATGCACATTATCTCACTTAATCTCACTTAACTGACAAGAGAAGCAGTTCCAACTCACTTAACTGACCCAAAATAGTAGTTACTAATAATAGTAACGACAAAAATCATTAATTAAGGAATAAATCTCTCACTCAAAGAGGAGGTGCACATTCCCCAGTAATAGATGAGATTTTTCATGGGGGAGTTGGAATAAATCATGAATAAATAAAGAAAATCAAGAACCGGGAGTTGAGTCTTGATCTAAAAATAATAGTTTTCCCTAAAATCTAGGGATGAGGTGCCCTTATTCTCTATGTGGAAAAATTAGGTGAAACAAAGTGTAAATGAATGTATTAACCAAGATCTAGGAGTCTAATCTAGGTATAAACTAATGTAAGTTAGGGTTATGCTCCAACACCCCCCCTTAAGCCTAACCGTAATGACAAAAAATTCGAGTCCCGACAACTTGGCCATTTTAGGTACTCATTACATAAAAAAAATCCTCATGAAAAGAGGAAAGAGGGAAAACCTTGTGGGAAAAACCCCCCCTCAAAAGAGGAAAAAAATGATGAGTGGCCAAAAGTGACCTACTCAATTGTCTCCATCACTCCAAGCATAGCTCTCAGTTCTGAAAATTTCTTTTCAGTGAAGGACTTGGTGAAGATGTCTGCACCCTTCTACTCTGTGGGGTAGTAATACAATGAAATGAATCTGTCATGGATCATCTCATGGACATAATGCATGTGATGAACTTCCCATTGGCGAGAATCGACAATGGCCAAAACTAGTCGAATGGAGTCCATTTTTGCAACAGGTGCAAATGTCTCTGTGTAGTCTATGCCATGTACCCATGAGTATCCTTTTGCGACAATTCAAGCTTTGTACTTGCCAATCTCACCATATGCAGCAATATTTATTCGATATATCCATCGACATTGAACAAGCTTTCTTCCTTTCGGAAGTGGAACCAAGTCCCATGTGTTGTTGTCCATAAGAGCAGAGTACTCTTCATCCATGACAGCCTCCCAAAGTGGGTTTCGAGTAGCCTCAGAGAGTGAATTTGGATCTGAAACAAGTGACATATAGAAATGTATGTGCATCAAAGGTTCATTGGCAGCTAGGGCTTGAGAAGCCCCAAAAAACTATGATCTAGTTCTTCTTGTATCCGCTGGATCACCGACTAGTTCACCTGCATCTTGCAGGGTTTTCTCTGCCCAAGTTGGAAACTGAGTTGGAGAATCCATGAACGACTCCTCATCCTCTGTATCAGACCTGAAATGCTACTTTGAAGTGCTCGAAGAAGTTTTTGACTCCTCCTCATCAGTGACAACAAGCAGTTCCTCGACAGGGTCTTCTGAAAAATCATGCACTGATTCTTCTTCAAACTTCACACTTCGAGCTAGAATGAAATTTTCAGTGTGAGAGTCCAGCAATATATATCCTTTGACACCTTTAGGATATCCAAAAAATATGCATTCAACACTTTGAGGCTCCAAATCCTTCCTCTTATCTGTCGGAATGTGAGCCCATGCTCGTGAACCAAAAATATGAAAGTGCGACACTTTCGGTTTCTTACCGATCCAACATTCAAAAGGAGTGGTGCCTTTGAGTGATTTGTGAGGAACTTGGTTATGAATGTATGCTGCACAATTAATAGCTTCATCCCATAGCTTGGGAGCTAATGATTTCGACTGTAGCATACAATTGGCCATCTCTTTTAAGGACCAGTTTTTCCTCTCCGCAACACCGTTCTGCTGTGGTGTATATGGCACTGTGTGTTGTAGTTGTATACCTGCATCAACACAAAGTTGCTGCACATATTTGTTGACATAATCCCCCTCATTATCAGTATAGATTATCTTAATATTACACCCAGATTCATTCTCATCAAGTGCTTTAAATTCTATAAGGCATTCAAATGCTTCCAATTTTAATTTCAAAAAAAATACCCAAGTAAAGCGAGAGAAATCATCTATGAAGGTGAGTACATATCAAGCCTTACTGATTGAAGGATATGGGAATGGGCCCGTGATGTCACTCTGAATCATCCCAAGAGGTGAAGAAGCTCTCTATGCCTTCCCTTTGTCAAACTTTTTCTCTGGATGCTTGCCAATAATGCATCCTTGACATACATCGTTTGTGAATTTAATAGCTAGCAATCCTTCTACCATGTTTTCCTTGCTGAGTTGATGCAAGTACTTATAGTTTAGATGGCCAAATATTTCATGAAATAGCCTGCTGATATCATTAGATTTTTAAAGAAATACAGTGCTAATAGATTTAGGAACAAAGTGGGAGAAGAAATACAAACGAGAACCGTGATCTGCAATTTCATGTGCAAGTTGTGAGCTTGTGGAAATGTTGGTAATCACTGCGGAGTCCGGAGTGAACTCCACCTTCCTTCCAGAGCCGGAATGAGTGATATGATATATCAAGAGAATATTTTTGGACAGCGAGGGAACATGAAGCACATTTTTGAAGCAGCCCCCTTCAAGATCAACAATTCCTTCTCCGCACACCTTTGCGGGTGTGGCATCTCCCAAGTAAATTGGGGATCTGGTGCATTCTTCGATGGAGGAAAATTCATCTTTTGATGAAGCCATATGGTTCGATGCACCTAAATCAAGGATCCAATATGATGGAGTGGATGTGACAACCATTAAAGCATGACCATCTCATACTCTCCCTCCCGTTCTGTTATCATCTTTCTTCTTTGCATTTTTGGGCACCATGAGATTGTGTTGCTGCAATTGCTTAGCCATCTTATCGATAGTCTTCCTCAAGCAATTTTCTTAGGAATGAAAACATTTGGAATAGTAGCTGCAAAGTGTTCTTTCCTTCTTCTTCTTACCCTTAGTCTCAGAAGAGTTATCTGAAGATTGTGCAGATCTCTCCTTCTTCGATTCAGGAAATTTACCTGTTCGTTTTTTCTTGTCTTTTCCACTGCTCTTTGGAGCATTAGTAGCTGCAAGTGCTTGGTTCTTGGAATGCTTGATGGCACCCATTTGAACTAACTTATCTTTCTATTGAGTCAATGCTGCAATGAAATCATTCAATGGAGGTATTTTCCATTTTTCCCGAGTCAATTTAGATGCTTGAAAAGATGACACAAATATGGAATATTCAGGGCCTAATTTCGAGAGAATTGAAAGGATGAGTTGTTCTTCCTCTTTCGTGACTCCACATGCATTAAGTTCAACAAGGAGGGATTTTAACTTGGTGAATAATTCTTGCAGGTTTCTGAAATGAATTGGACTTAGGGATATGATTTCATTCTCCGATTGATGCACTCTCATTGCATCTTGCTTACCGAATAGTCCTTCCAATCTGGTCCAGACCACCTCGGGAGTAATGGCTCTACTGACATGAAAGAGGAGATATCTGGAAATTGATAGGCATATCAGCTCAATTGATTCATCTAATTTATTGAAATACTTTATCTTCTCTGGTGCAATAGTCGGTTCTTTCTCCATTCCCATTGTTACCCGGTAAAGCCCTTTGCTTCGGAGGAGCAAAGAGATCTCTGTCTTCCATTTGAAGTAATTGAAAGGATTTAGAATGAGTTTTGTGGGTTGAGAGAGATGATCCATTTCTGCTTGCTTCACCTCCTGATGATCTATACCTGCAAATAAAGCCATGTACAATCCACTAGATTCAATCTAGCTCTGATACCATGTAGAATTCTTGCAGAAACCCCAATAGATCTAGAATTCTAGTTAAATTGAACACAAACAATTTGCTGATATTCAAGAGATGAGAGAAATTTTTTTCTCCATAATTCAGAGAATTATATTAATCAAAATTAATATACATGAGCAACCATCCTCAAAAAGAAGAGAGGAGGTGAATATATAGAATTTCCAACATAGAAATTCTAGTCAAAAAAAGCTAGAAATAGCTAAAATAGGTGTCATAAGCTAAGGGAGACCACATAGTTCGACCTAGACTAATAAATATACATGTCACACACTCATTAATGTCCACAAGAGTCAAGTGATGTGCATTAGCTCACTTAAGCTCACTTAACTGACAAGAGAAGCAGTTCCAATTCACTTAACTGACCCGAAATAGTAGTTACTAATAATAGTAACGAAAAAAATCATTAATTAAGGAATAAATCTCTCACTCAAAGAGGAGGTGCGCATTCTCCAATAATAGATGAGTTTTTTCATGGGGGCTTTGGAATAAATCAAGAAAATCAAGAACCGGGAGTTGAGTCTTGATCTAAAAATAGTAGTTTTCCCTAAAATCTAGGGATGAGGCGCCATTCTTCTCTATGTGGCCAAATTAGGTGAAATAAAGTGTAAATGAATGTATTAACCAAGATCTAGAATTCTAAGCTAGGTATAAACTAATGTAAGTTAGGGTTATGCTCCAACATAATGCTTTGTCTTATATGTCTTTAAGAATTATATTGATTGGAAGAACTGATCTGGATTTTATGAGTAGAATGAAATGAATACATATTATTAATAGGCACTTAACACAAAATAACAGAGATATAGTAAAACTAATTTTCTATTCAATAACGAAATAAGCTGAAACTGTAAAATGTAGCAGAAACAAGCTTGCTAGACTGGTGGCGGCTTATCTCTAAGAAGAGATGTGACAGATGAGCACATTCGTAAGAAAAAAATTACAATGAGGCTCTGAAGGCCTTTTTACAATAAACAAGAATGCCAAAAACCCTAGACATCCAAAAACCTAACCCTAGGAGATGAAGCGCCAAAATTCATGTGGGCCTCATTTGGGTAAGTTAGTATATCAACTTCCCGGGGTCGTAACTTTCACATATGATCTCTGTTTTAGGCGTGTGATAGCCCGTTGGAAATGTATCGTTGAGGATATTCATTTTGGGTGCTCAATAATTCCTTCTAATATCATTGAGGATATTGATCCCGAAAAACCTTAATTTAGGCCCTCAAAATGGCCCCGGAAGTTAAAACTGCTAAAAATAGTAAATTGCCAAAATTGTCAGAAAACTGTTTTGAGACAGTTGGAAAAGGTGGGTGGCCACCGATATCCATATTGATCAAGAACCAACTTCCTTTTTTCTCCAACTGCAACTGAAAGGAGGTTTCCAACCCCTATATTTTCATGCTACGACCTGAGGGAAGCTCCAAATCCCAAATTCTTTGGCTACAACCAGAAGGAGGATACAAAACCGTATGTTATATGACTACAACCATAAGGTGGATACAACCACCTATCCTTTCCCCATCCTGCCACCCTAAAACATAAGTGAAATTATGAAACCATTGCCACACTGTCACTATGAGATATACCACTATAAACCTATATGAATACATGCCAACAACCTGTACCAAAGACTTGTGATCAACCTATACCTGTAACCTTCCCATACCAACAAAAACCCACATGTACATGACCTGTTTGTGTTGCAAATCACGTATGTATGTGACCTTTTTGTACTACATCCTGCATATGTACGTGACCTTTGTATATTGCATCTTGCATATGCCTTATGAAAACTAAGGTTTTTACCTTCCTAAAAACTCTGACCCTTTACTTCCTTTGTCACATCAACTTGCAACCTAAGACTATGTTCATGCTATAGTTGTGCCCTATGCATACATCCTCATACATATCCCTTAACCAAGTGCATCTATATCTCTCTAGTCATGTGCCATGCAAGTGTGTATAATCATGAACAAGTATAATAACCCTCACATGAACTAGACATCAAACCCTTACTGATATACAACTTCTCAATACATCAACCACTTAACAAAAACTTAAAAAATACAAGATCTCAACCATGTACCACAAAAACCCTTAACCATATTTCAAGAAATACAAGATGTGCCTCAACACTCACAAGATGTACCAATAATAGATATCAAATATACCAGCACTATATTTCTGTAGATCTAGCTTATATAGTAAGTTCCATATAGATAATAACCTCTATAGGGAAAATACTCAAACCCCCATAGCCATTTTTCATGTAGACAACAAAATCCAACTACACATAGAAATAATACATACCTTTTGAACCTTTAGATAGATCTATTGTACTTGATCACTATAGACCTCTCTCGGATCTTGCTTTCAGACTCTAGAGACTTGGCATCTTTATCTCCTCAAGTTTTCATGGCTCTTATTTCATGTGCGTGCCCTGTTATACTACCATCCCGCGTACGTACGTTCCCTTCTCAACTATAGCCCGCATACACCTAAAAAACTAGGGATTTTTCTATATTTTCTATAATTTTGAAACTTTTGACGTCAACCCTTCATGCTACCCCAGACTTGCGTAACTTCATATGTATCAATGAGTACCTGCAATAAACCTTTCACAATAATAGATATTCGATGTCCTCAATAGGTGGTAATAGGAGAGACTTGCTCCCTTATTTATACTTCCATGTAGCTTCCTCAATGGGTCACCTTCTAACCAACTTAACCCAAATTCCTTCTTTTAGGGTTAATCCACTTCTAACCACTTGTCCACTTCTAACCCACTTTTCTACAAATAGTAAATTCTCCACTTCGAGTGTCAACTAAATTATTTTTAGTTAGTTTCTTTTTGAAACAAATTAACCCATGATTAACTCCTAGTTTCACCCACTTGACTAGTCAACTTCTTCTAGGATCTTATAGAATAATTTGACTTCTTTGACCTTCTAGATAATTCACGAGGGTTCTCCAACTTCACAAGGCCATAAATCTCTAACCGTGAGGAGTTATGTGACATTCTACATATGACTGGAAATGGCATGACATGTACTATCCATATAGAATAGTATTATCTATAAATATATTAATCTTCATACCATTATAAATTAATCAAATTGAACTCCCTTAACCATAATGATGGGGCTACCATAATTTTCTATTGGATTTGCTTCAAGAGTTGACATCAATGACAACCAACCCAATTAATCAACAATACCCCCCTTTGGCATTGATGGAAACACTATGACACAACACTGAATTCATATCACTCATGCTCCTCCTGTGACAATTGCTCCCCGTGGAAACATTCCTCTTTGCTCTCTCTCCAAGCATCTAACTCTCTATCCTACATCATCTAACTCTCCCCATTTGACATCAATGTAAAAGGTAGCTTCCCATATGGGGATTCTTCCCCTAACTAAACTATCCTTGGGGCTATTCCCCTTGATTGAACTCTTTCTGAAACTTCTCCCCCAACTTGAATTGTCCTCTTTATGGTGCTTCTTCGTGTAAATATAAGATATATAAGATACGCATTCCAAATAATTCATTTTAGAGTAGAAATTACTTCGAGTATCTGGTGAAGATACTCAAAGGATTCCCTTGGAAATGGTTTTGTAAATATCTCTGCAACCTATTCTTTTGTTCCCACATATTCAACTATGATGTCCTTCGTTGCGACCTGCTCCTATATAAACTGATACTTGATTGGTGAAGGATCAGATTCTATTACTGAGAGGGGGGCTGAATCAATAACAGGACAATTATATCAATTTTTACTTATTAATGCAATACAAAATCTTAACATAGTATTTTATCATGGAACCCAAATGGGAAAAACCACAAACTCTTTTCTATTAACTGCAATTTGTTTTACATGTTACATAGGAGGAAGATGTACTTCCTCTTTGATCAGCACCAACTGATCAGGATGCACCCACACCTTGGTTTACCAACACCTACTGGTAGGAGGCTACGACCCCCTTTTTAGTCAGCTACAACTGACAAGGAAGCACCAACTCCCTCTGCAGGCACCAACTTGCCCTTGCACCACCCAACCACCCTTAATGCATAGGTATTAGCTTTTCTTCCTGGAATCTGCTTTAGCTTTTGATCTTATTTTCTGGACTATAGAGACACTTTCTTATCACCACTTTTTCTCATTTATATACTCTTCAAAAAGGTGTGAAATTTAAAACACCGTGTCCCTTTATTTGAACCATTGTACCTTTTCATTTAAAACGATAATTAAACTTTAATTAATATTATTTTTTCTTTTTATAAATTATTCATGCTTTTCATGATTTATTCTCTTTTAATCATGACTGTGTATCGGTTCATCATATCGTGAAGTTTTTTCATAAATTGACCAAAGTAATGGATCAATTTAATCCTTTATACTCGATATCAAATCTCTTTTACTTCACAGAGACCAGATTCCGTGGAGGTGCTTCCTTCAAGCCATTTCACATGACCGTGCATTACAGAACCATAGACTTACCGAATATAGTGATGTATAACAGTTTCTTTTTAAAACTTCTTATGTGATATGACCAATGGCATAGAACCACATGCTTAGCAATTTAGGCAACGCATTACAATCTGCAATGTCAAACCTCTTTACCATATGACCAATGGCGATGACCTCATGTTTAGGCGAGACGAGTTCTAGAGCGTTTATCGTTCCAACGGTCACGATTCAATCTCGTGATGAGATGGACGGCTGGCGGGATTTCGACACTTTGCCCTTCAAGTCATTGTGACTTCCAATATTACAAAACTCATGATCACAATATCATCAGTCAGTTCAGATGACTCATATTACCCACTGAAATGGATGGCTCACGGGGTTTCAGCTTTTTGTCCTTCGGGACTTCGAGACACTGCTCCTTAAAAAAATATCGGTTGTGATATCGCAGATATGATCAGTCGGTTCACGTCTCTTCCATGGAAGAGATCAACGGTCTGTTGGAAATATTGTCATTGATGGAAAAGGATGAGGCAAAGGAAGAAGAAGATTTTTTCATGTATGGTTGAGTTTTGGATGGGCGCGTATGATTGCTGAAGAGGGTCGCCGATAGCCGTCAGATCTGTAGAAGCTGCGAGGGAGATAAGCCATCGAGAATTCCATAGGCATGTGCATGGTGACATCGAAAATTCTGAAACCTCAATGAGAGGTTTGACCGAGGTCATGGGTTGATGGTCATATGGGGTAAGGCCTATAGCCAGCAGGGCTAGCACGTGGAAAGGGGCGCATCAGAATTGGGGATCGGGACTTTGAAATGTCCAATTCACTTGACAACGAAAACCCCAAAATCGCGATATGAGATTTTGCGATTTAATCGCAGCCCTTAAAGCAAGAATGAGATCTGGACCATTGATTTCCTTAATCGGAGAATCGAGAATCAGAGTTTCGTGAGTCCCGTGAACAATTGCATCACACATCGTGAAATCGCGAAATGCGATTTCCTGATAAGGCAGATAGCATGTGGGCCACCTTGGAGGACAGGTGGCAGGTGCTTCATCGGAGAATCGGGAATCGGAGTTTCACGACTCCCGTGAACAAGTGCATCAGACATCGTGAAATCGCGATACGTGATTTCCCGATAAAGCAGATAGCGTGTAGGCCACCTCGAAGGATAGGTGCCAGGTCAAAGGCCCGTCGGAGGACCAGCATATTAGGAATCGACAAATTGGTATTCTCGTGAACGGAGGATCGGGGAGGAATCCCCAACGTGGAATCTGAGCCGTCCATTCGGTGGGATGCGTGTCAAGAGCACAGAGGAAGTCGAGGATCGAAAAATCGTGAACTCAAGAGGCAAAAAAACTATAACATAAGGAATGTCGAAACCCGATTTAAAATGGGCACGTAGATTTAATTCAAATTTTTATGTGGGACCCGATTTCCCCAGAGCAATAAATATGGACCCAGAGCAATAGGGATTATGGGAGTAGTGAATGTTTTGACCCATGGTCTTAAGTAGGGGTCAATGCCCGTTTTCTGATGGCGCATCGGCAGGCAAAGTAGAGCGATAAGGATTTTGATTGGTGGCAGTGGTCTTTTTGCAGGATGTGGAGGCCAGTTTCTAACAATAGAGACATCTACAAGTTGCTGCAATCATTTGTGCACGCTGTCGGGAAGGTTTGAGGAGGGAGGAACCTCATTGTGGTAGTTGGGTGGCAGATCTACAGTGACAGAGAGTTCTCTGCAGTGGGTTAAGCAACTAGGAGAGCGTAGGCATCATCTCTAGGTTTATTGTCTTGTTTAATGTATGTTTTAGAGGCTTTTGCAGCTGTCTTGCAGTCAGTAGATCTGTGTTTCCTTTAGAGATAATTGCAGTTGTTTTCATAGCCACTAGAAAATTCTGTATTGATGTGATTTTGGGATACAAGTATTAATAAGATGCCAAAACTGTCTCTTCTAAAAGAAGATGATGGCCAACACATAGAACACATGTGAATCCGGGGTTGAAACTACCTGATCCAGTGTGAAAATAGATGAAACACGGTCAGCAGTGAGTCTGAGGGTTAAAGACTTTAGTAGAAGCATCCTACCAGTAGAAACTGGTGCTATCTTCAGGGGGTTAAAGCTCCCTTCCAGGAAAGCCTAGTAAACGAGAGAAGGTTGCAGCCTTCTGTAGGTAGAAGCCTGCGTACTAGTATGAGTCTCCACTAGTACATTGTTGTAAAACGTTTTCTTAATAATAATTATTGAAGACAGAGACAACAACAGTGGTGGTTTTCTCCCGATTTGGGTTTCCACCTTAAATCCTGGTGTTCATGTGTCTTATTCATGTGTGTTGGTTTATTTTGTTATTACTGCACTGAATTACTGCTTAATAGGCATCTGCTGAATGAAGAAATTCATAATAAGATCTCTGGATGCACTCTTGTTTTCTCAAGACTATACAATAGCTGGTATCTACAAAGTAGCCTAAGGTTTTCAGTGAAAGAAAAGAGAAAATCAATTGATTTCTCAAAATACTGATTCACCCACCCCCCCTCAGTATTTATCAACAATTGGTATCAGAGCTAGGTCCTTTTGAAAAGGATTAGCTGCTAGAAGGAAGATCAATCAAAATGAGCAATCAAGACGGATTAGCATCTATCAGGCCTCCACTCTTCAATGGAAACAATTTAATCTTCTGGAAAACAAGGATGAGATCTTATCTTCAGTCTCTGGGAGTAGATGTATGGGCTATTGTTGAAGGAGGATATCAATATCCATCTGCAGTACCAACAGATCCAACAGAAAGAAAAACCTAC
>JASDQU010945162.1:28228-52494 GCA_032191745.1 Picea mariana
TAATACATTATTATTATTATATATTAAGTTAATGTAATACATTAATAATTATCGTAATAAATTAATGGTGGGTAAATCTAGAAAATGATGTAGATCAACTTATATCAACTACTTTTATAAAGTGGTTGAAACACGTTACTAACAAAAGATCAATCTCTATAAACCTTTATATTTAAATTGGTAGATTATGATTTCAATAATGTTAGGTTAGAATAATTTTTAAAATTATAAAATATTCTTAATAGCATTGTAAACTGTAAAAGAAAAATAAATAAATATTATCTAAATAATTGTGGAAGTTTAATAGTATTATATGGTTATTGAATTTTTAAAATTTTATTACTGCGAAGAATATATCTCATCGTATTCTAATTTGAAAATAAAACTTTTGTGGGTAAAACCCTATCGAACCTAGTTGGCATTAAGGTTATGTCACAATAAATAGATCCTAACGTCCTTGTGAAAAATGTTCACCTCTTGGGTCTACTTTCTCCTGATCACTCATGGATGTCGAATTCTGGCTAAATTTATTTTTCTTTCTCAAGTGTCATTGTAGTTGTTCAATTCATGGGATCAACCTATGGGGTATATAAAACCTCCAACCTTTAGTTGGTTGGGTCAAATAGTGCACAAGTATCTTCCTTAACCTTAACTATAGTAGATTCCATTGTTGAACCCTTACTATGTGTTAGAAATAGTAATTACAAGTCGGTGAGAGCTTCACGTCTCTATTGATTTGTGAGTCAGTCGATTTTTCAGTAGTTTTCTCAGTCAGTTGAATTTTCATTCAATTAGTCTGTCTCGCATTATGAAAATGCAAAGTTGCACATTTTCTCAAACTCAATCTAAGTTAGTCGAAAATCAAGGGAGTTATAAATGGAGCCAATATTTATCTTCTCAAGTTCAATTAAGTAGTTGAAGACTAAGTCATATTAATGGTCTTCTTTAATGTTGAGTCAGTATTACTTCTACATGATGTCTCATTCAATCCATATAAGTCTGAGTCTTTAGTTAGTAAAAAATGAAGCAAAGTAGATGGAGAGAAGTAGAGAGAACAAAGTCATGAAGGAGAAACAATAGCAGTTGAGGAGTCGAAGAAGTCTAGGAGAATAAGCTCGGTGTTTGTATGATTGTAAGTTGCAAAAGTCAATGAATCCATTAGAGTCGAAGCTCATCTTAGTTATTGTATTTTGTGTTTGCGCACTGCGTTGAAGTTATTAATATCAAGTATTTTTTTTTGCCAAATTTCATGTTTATTTCTAAGTTTTTGTGTTAAGCATAGCATTGTGTTATTCTACATCCATAAATAATTCTATTAAGTCTTTTATCACAACGTGCACTAATGTAGTAGGTTGCTTACTACGCGATAAGTCCTGAGAGTTCAATGACGAATCCCTTGTGATGCACAGTATTTGAAACTGCACTGCACTTTAAATCCAAGATATGGTATGAGAGGAAGTTAATCAAGAGAAAGTTGATCAAGAGAAGGTTCTTTCAGAACACATTTATCAGAACAACAACTTTGTTTAAAAGTGAAATATGTCTTCTACCTAAAACCTGCAACCTCCCACTTTTACAGAAAAGAATTATGAGATGTGGCCCTTGACCATGAAGGAATTGTTTCGAGGTCAAGATGTATGGGAGATAATAGAGAATGGCTATGTGGAACCAGTAGATCAGGAAGCATATAATTCCCTCACACAAGCTGAGAAGGATCTCTTGAAAGATCAAAGGAAGGATGGAAAAGTGATTTTTTACATATATCAAGCCATGCATGAGAGCATACTCCCATTATTTTCATGAGAAAAGAAAGACAAGAAGGCATGGGATATATTACAAACCTCTTATCAAGGTATGGACAAATTCAAGACTTTTAAACTAAAAATTATTAGAAGAGATTTTGAAACTCTGTCAATGAAAGATATAGATACAGTAGATTCCTTTTATACCCATGTCATTAGATTGAAAAATCAGATTAAGTCTCATGGAGAAATCATAGAATACATAAAATTTGTTTAGAAGGTACTTAGAAGTCTTCCTCCTAAATTTGATAGTCTTGTTGTGAATCTAGAATAGAGAAAAGACTTGAGTCAGTTTAGTCTAGATGAACTGCGATATTCCCTCACTAATCATGAACACATATTGAATAGGTCAATTATGTCATTATAGAATGCATTTTCCATGGAGTCATATATAATCCATGGAAGAGGAAGGGGGGGAGCTAAATCTAGAGGTAGAGGAAGAAGTTATTCCAGAAGTGGACATAGTAGCAGTCCTGAAAATAATAGTGGAAGAGGTCAAAACCAAAATATTAGTTAGTCAAGTGGTCAGAAAACTGACAAATCAAAGATTCAGTGCCATTATCGTAAAAGTTATGGACATTATGCATATGAGTGCATGAATAGATAGTACAATCAAAACAAGAAAGGTCAAGATCAGTAAAATAACACAAATAACCAAACCCACTCTATGTTTATGGTGTGTGTTGTAGTACTGTCTATAGTATCTCCAATTGAATGTGATGTTTATCAAGAAAGTCCATGTGACATATGGTATTTATATTCATGTTGCAGTAACCACATGACAAGAAACATATAATTGTTTCCTAGTTTGGATGAGTCAATCCAAACCAAGGATACACTTGGAACAAATATCCAAGTCATTGTCTAAGGAAAAGGAAGTATAAAATTTTTAACTAAGAAAGGAGAATAGAAATTTATGTGTGATGTATATTATGTTTCTAGTCTGAATCATGATCAGATGAGCATAGGACAATTGTTACAGAAAGGATATATAATATACATGGAAGATAATAATTGTGCGATTATGGATAAATTACCAAGAAATAAACTTATTGCAAGAATCCAAATGACAAGTAACAAAATGTTCTCATTGACATTGAAGCCAACCAAGAAGAAGAATACATCGCTAGATGTTGGTAAAGCAAAATATACCTGGTTAGACACTAAATTTACAACAGAAAGTGTGCACAGTTCCAATGAATAAAATAGTGCGCACAGTACCAAGAAAGGAGAAAATGGCACACAAATGCAGACAACATTCCAATCTAGAGTACAGGATAATTACTGGTTATGGAATTTCAGATTTGGACATTTGAACTTTGGAGCTCTGAGGCTTCTACACATAAAGGATATGGTAAAAGTGTTTCCATTGATTGAAAAACTAGAAGGGATATGTGAAGGATGCATATTTGGCAAGAAACACAAAGAATCATTTCCAGTTGGAAAGTCTTATAGAGAAAAGGCTCCATTGGACATAATACATTCATATATTTTTGGACCAATGCAAACTCCATCTATAGGAGGAAATACTTATTTTCTAACTTTTATTGATGAATTCTCAAGAAAGACATGGATTTATTTCCTAAAGAATAAATATGACGCATTGGGTTGTTTTCAGTAGTTTAAATCACTTTTGGATAAGGAGAGTGGTTATTACATCAAGTGTCTAATAACTGACAGAGGAGGATAATATATCTCAAGAGAATTTTAGAACTTTTGTAAATCTCATGACATCTACAAGCAATTTACCACGCGATATACACCACGAAAGAATGGTGTCATCGAGATAAAGAAGATAATCATTATGGAAATGGTGCATAGTATGTTGGCATCAAAACATTTGTCAAATGATTATTGGGTTGAGATAGTAGCAACTGCATTATACATATTGAATAGATGTCTGGAAAAGAGTGTGAAGAACAAAGTTCCTCAAGAAGCATGGACAATCATGAAGCATAATGTGGCGCACTTAAAAGTTTTTGGTTGTGTCACATATGCACAGGTTCCAGATGAGATGAGAAAGAAGATGGACAAGAGAGGGAAAAAATGTATATTTGTTGGGTATTCTGAAGACACAAAAGCATACAAGTTGTGTGACCCGATCGCAATAAAATTCATAATCAGACACGATGTTCAGTTCGTGGAAAATGAAGCATGGGATGGGAGTCTAGATAAGACAGTTAACATCATTAATGTTATTGTGCATGATTATACATAAGAAGAGGTGTTTCAAATATTGTGTACAAGTCAGTGTGCAGTATCTTTTATATTTGGCACTGTGATGAAAATCACAGTGCAGAATACTCCAGTAAGAACAGCAGGTGAAAAATCTACACCTGGATCACAAAAAACATAAACAAGCAGTGTGAGTAGTTCTACATCCCCAGATCCAACATTAGCAAGTTTTTTACCAAGGAAGAAAATAAGTATGCACAACATCTATAATGAGGATCCAACATTTTCAGTTTTTTTTTGTTTTCACAAATAGATAATCCATTAACATTTGAAGAAGTTGTCAAAGACGATGTTTGGGAACAAGCCATGGATGAAGAAATGAGATGCATAGAGAACAATCTGACATGGAAGCTAGTATATTTACCTAAATATAAGGAAGTGAATAGTGTGAAGTGGATTTATAAACCAAGAAAGATGCAAAAGGAAATGTGCAAAAGCACAAGTCAAGTTTAGTTGCAAGAGGTTTTACACAATGACCTAAAATTGATTTCAATGAAACATTTGCACCAATTGCATGCATGGACATAGTCAGAACTGTGTTAGCAATTGTCGCACAGTACAAGTAGCCATTTCATCAAATGGATGTAAAGTCAACATTTTTTAATGGACATTTAGAAGAAGAAGAGTACGTGGAACAACCACAAGGCTATGAGGTTCCAGAATAAGAAGACAAGGTTTACATATTGAAGAAAGAACTGTATGGATAAAAGAAATCTCTCAGATCTTGGTACAGTTAGATGGGTTCATATCTTACACAGAATGAATTTCAGAGAAGTGAAAGTGATCCAACATTGTACATCAAAGCAAATCATCAAGGTAATATGTTAATTGTTTGCTTATATGTATATGATTTGATTTTTACAAGTGATTTTGGTATAGAAGAATTTAAGTCAGTCACGAAGGATGAATTTGAAATGATTTATTTGGGGCTTATGAGATTTTTTGGGGAATAGAAGTTCACCAGTCCAAAACTGGTATATTTATCTCACTATCTAAGTATGCGCATGAAATTTTAAAAATATTCAACATGATAAACTCAAAAGCATCCCCAACACATGTCATAATAGGATTGAAGTTAATCAAGGAAGATAAAGGGTCCAAGGTGGATCCCACATTGTTTAAAAGACTGGTAGGTAGTATTATGTATCTAACAACGACAAGACCTGATATTATGTATGGAGTGAGCCTAATTTCAGGGTTCATGGAAAATCCAAAAGAATCACATTGGAAAGAAGGAAAGAGAATCATGAGATATGTGAATGGAACAAAAGATTTTCCATTAGATATTCTACTTCAAAAGATTTTAGACTTATTGGATACACTGGCAATGATTATGGAGGCATCATAGATGATAGGGAAAGTACCTATAGGTACACATTTCATTTTCGAACATGTATGGTATCATGGGCATCAAGGAAGAATCCCATAGTGATTATTTCTTCAGCAGAACCAGAGTACATCACAACTACAAGCAAAACTTGTCAAGCAATTTGGATGAGAAGAATGTTAAAATATTTGTTGTAGGAACAACAGGAACCAACAACAGTATTTTGTGACAACAAATCATCCATCATGTTTTCAAAGAATCATGTGTTTCACATGAAAACTAAGCACATTTATACAAGGTATCATTTTATCAGAGAATTGGTAAGTAACAAAGAGATATGTTTAGAGTTTTGCAAGTTAAAAGAACAAGTCACAAAAATTTTCACAAAATCTTTAGCAAGAGATGCATTTCAACATCTGTACAGTAGTCTCAGAGTCTGTGAAGTAACAAATTAGTGACAATAAAAAATTGTAAAATCAATTTTTGATGTAATTTTCTTTTGTAATCCCACCTACTTATAATTAAGGGGGAGTGTTGGAAATAGTAATTACAAATCGGTGATATCTTCATGTCTTCGTCGATTTGTTAGTCAATCGAATTGTCATCATTTTTGTCAGTCAGTCGAATTGTCATTCAGTCAGTATGATAGTCTTCAAATAAAAAGTTGCACGTTTACTCAAACTGAGTTTAAGTCAATCGGTAAGCAGGGGATTTATAAATGGAGCCTATATTTATCTTCTCGAGTTCAGTTAATTAGTTAAAGAGTCATTCGCATTAATGGTCTTCTTTAATGTTGAGTCAGTATTACTTCTACAGGAAGTCTTCGTTGGAGTCCATGTAATTCTAAGTCTTTAGTTAGTAAAAAATGAAGAAGAGTAGAGAATATAGTAGTGAAGGAGAAAACAACGGCGGCTGAGGAGTCGAAGAAATATGAGAGAACAAGATGAGTGTTTGTATGATTATAAGTTTCAAAATTCAATGAATCCATTGGAGCCAAATATCATCTTAGTTATTGTATTTTGTATTTCGAAGTTGTTAATATCAATTATTTTTGTATTGACAAATTTCAAGTGTATTTTTGAGTTTTAGTGTTAAGCATATCATTGTGTCATTCTCTATCCATAAATAATTCTATTAAGTGTTTTATCAAAGTGATCACTAAAATCCAATAGGTTGTTCACTACCAGATAAGTCCTGATATTTCAGCCACAAATCCGATGTGGCGCACAGTATTTGAAACTACGCTGCATAGAATATTCTGCGCGTTGTAAATCCAAGATCATGTTTACATCATCCTTAGACACATTGTTGCACTAAATATCTTGCAAGTAGACCATTAACCTTAATTGTAGATAATTCATATTGGCGGAGATCACTTTTCATCTACATATTTCTTTTTGCAGGATTGTAAGCCTAACCCGAATTTCTTTAAACTGCCTTATCTAAATGTTCACACCTCATATATTTCCATAACTAATAAGAGTATTCTATTGTGGTTTAAGGAATAAACCTTAGATCTGAGGGAAAATTCATTTTTAAACTAGTTCTTCGGCAGAATTGTAATTGGTTGAGTTCCTTCAAATGTTTAAAATATCTTGTGTCTTGAATGCATTTGAATATATTTTTTGATTCCCTTAATTAACCTCGACACCATTTTATGTCTCCCTCGTATCTCTTGAAATCTAGATTTTGTTATGTTAATCTATGATATCCTTCACTGCACTTATGTAGAGAAGAATTATAAATCTCAGTAGTTTGGTGGCAAAAAGTTTTAGTTCGGCGTGTGAAAACTTTAGTGTTCTTTTAACATTCATTTATGTTAATTATATTAGTAACCTCAACAATATCTGACTATACACTGCCAGCTGTCATGACCAGATGTATGATTGTTTCTTAATTTTCTTGATTTGCTAAAGCTTATTTAGCTCATCTCTTTTCCTTTAATCAATTATCTTTGCTCATTCATGTTTTCCAATTTCGTCTTCTCTGTATTATATTCTTTGCTTCTCATTTTTCCATGGTATCAGAGCTTAGGATGTAAGCCTCTTCACAGTTTATAGAGAGAATCCCCATCATAAGAAGAAAGAGCGCAGAGCTTAGATTGTCTCGCAGACGAAAGCACAGGATGCAAGATTATTCAAAGAGATTGGAGAAAAGTTCGCAGTCCACAATACACTCAAAATATCATTGGAGATAGCAAGCGCGAGGAAGTAGAAGCTGCAGAAGGACGAAAAAATTATAGATTCATCAGCATTTAAATAATTCATGAAAGATTAATGAAATTCTTTCTTAAGGAGAAAGTTCTTGTAGAAGTAGAAAAATACAAGCTCAGTCGCTGTAAGATCAACCCTGTGAACAGATCTGAGCCATTAAATAAGCTTAGAAATGATGAGCCTATAGGTAAGAATTTTTTTTTTTTTCAGTCATAATATCTTCGCATGAGCAAGATCAGTCATCAAATCAAGTGTTGGCACAGGGGAAGACCCATGGTTAAGCTCTAACGGTGCACCAACAAGCCCTAACTACTAGCCCTTTCAGCAACACCTGCGAAGCAGATGAAGTCTCACCTGAAGTAGGAGTAGGGGGTTGCAGGACACATGTGTCTACAACCAGAGGAAATGCAGAGTGGATTCAAAGAAACTACACACAACAACCTAGTTATCTTTATCTTACTTAGGCCTACTGTGCAAGTTGTATCTCAGATATAACACAATATCACAATAGCATCATATCAAATGACAAAGAACCCAACATCAATCACACATAACACAATATATATGTGGTTCACCCTCTCTCTAGGGATACGTCCACATAATTGTGCTTTATGATATATTAGGTGAAAGCATACATTTCTATCTGCGCTCTTAGCTTGCAGATATCTCTCTCTCTTTATATTCTCTTCTATCTCCCCTCCCTATGCACCCAGCTGCAAGGTTGATCTTCGCAGCCAACTGGAGATCTTACAATACAGAAGGCCCTCACACACAACACTTCTCTCTCACAGTAGTACTCACTTAATCACACAATAATAATGACCTCTCAAACAACTTAGAAAAAACCCATCCCAGGTCCTTTAAACCTTTATTTATACATTACAATAACTCATCGATAATATTAGGCCGAAACCTAGGTGTCCAAAACCCTAAGTCAACTTGACCTCTGTTTTCAGGGCTTCTCTAGCTTGTCTTTCCTTCCTTCTCACATGTTGCTCCAAATCATCCTAAGGTGGATTTTTTTGCTTGTTGAGTTGTCCACAATTTGTATTCCTTATTGATATGTACATCCTCAATATCCTCATCCAACGGTTTTCTTTCTCTTACTTTGCACTTTTTTTTTTGCTCTTTTGCTTACTTCGACCCAGTATCAGTCACTGTGTCTTCCACGCAGTTCACATTTTTCCTTTTCTTTCTTGATCTTCACTTGCTTTTATAACCAAGGGCCAACAGGCCCCCAAAACTGACTTGTGACTTGTCCCGAGGCACTTCAGGTCTGAACTTTCTGTTTCACTTCGATTTCAGACTGCGCAGAGCAGCCTATGCTTTCTGCTCTGTCCCTCCCTTCTGTGTGCAGACTGTCATTTCTGTTTCTGGCACCCAGTTTCAACTGCACCTGGTACCTAGACCCTTTTCCTTATGCTTTTACTAAGATATGTGAGGCAATTGGTTGTCATAATACAATTTCAACCGGCTTCCATTCACTAAACCTTGCTTCCATTCTCCATTCAAAGTCTTCAACTGTGCAACTCCTCCCTCTGTGACATAGGAAACCTCATATGGCCCAAGCAAATGCATATTGAACTTCCATGGATGCTTCAAGAACTTATTGTCATATACCAATATCGGATCTCCTTGCTTGAAGGATTTCTTCTTTATGTGCCTATCATGGTAGGCCTTTTCTCTTTCCTTCTGAAACTATTGGTGAAATCCTATAATAAATCTGTCTTCTTCCAGTTCAACTAGTTGCACAAGCCTCTCTTGCACATCACCAGTGTCATCCATATCTATAAAGGCTACAATTATCAGACTAGGAACCAAATATTCCATGGGTACAATTACTTCTAGACCATAGACCAACTTAAAGGGGGTCTGCATGGTCAGCTTCTTGCAAGTCGTTGTATAGGCCCATAAGACTGTTGGTACTCTCAAATCCCATTCATCCTTGTTCACACTACATATCTTCATCAACGTTGTCTCCAAGATCTTATGGAATGCTTTAACTATCCCAATCACTTGTGGATGGTAGGGTGTGCTCTTCTGATGGTGAAATTCAAATTCCTGAGTCAAGGCTTCAATAGTCTTGTTAATAAAATGTGTGCCTTGATCACTCATAAGGATCTTTGGTCATCCAAACCTGGTTATGATATCATCAAATATGAAGTGCACAGCTATAGTTTCACTACATTCCTTAATTTCTCTTTCTTCGGGCCATCTGGTCAAGTACTCTATCGCAGTGATTATGTATCTGTCTCTTGTGCATTTTCTTGGTGGTTTGATAGGTCCCATGAAGTCAATGTCCCATTTCTCAAATGTTTGTAAGGCCAGCTAGGGTGCTAAAGGCATCTCATCCCTTCTGGATGGTTTCCCAACTCTTTGAAATACATCACAGGCTCTGCAATAGTCTTTATCATCTTTGTGTAAGGTAGGCCACCAGAGGCCAACTCTAAGAACCTTCTGAGTTGTTGCTTTTCCTACGTAGTTTCCTCCTGTGATGCTTTCATGAGTTTATGAGAGGATCAATGGTCTCTCTGTCTCCATAACAAACCTCCTCAATATCTCATCAGGCCCCATCTTGTATAGTTGTCCAGCTATAAGTGAAAAGTCTACAGCACGCACTACCAGTTGTTTCTTCTGGGTGATTGTTTATTCACTCGGTGCCATTCCTTTGGCCAACAACTATTCATCTAGCAATGTATCCTCCAAACTAGTAAGATCTTCTCCATGTTCTAACCTCGACAAGTGGTCAAGACCTTTTTTCATTCTCCTTGGCTTAACCACGATCTCAAAATCATATTCCTAAAATAGAAGAATCCATATGCATATTCTTCCCCCCAACACTAGCTTTTTGACTAGGTATTTCAACGCAGAGTGATCAATAAACATTTTAAAGTGTCCTCCCAGCAAATAGTGGTGAAACTTCTGCAACACATACACCATGGCTAAACCTTCTCTCTCAGTGGTGGTGTAATTAATTTCATCTATTGATAGCTTCCTTCTAGCAAAGGCTAATGGGTGGTCAATGTCTCCATCTCCTGGTTGTTCTAACACAAATCCTAGTGCAATAGAGGATGCATCAACATGCACATGGAATTCCTTTCTCCAATCTAGGAAAACTAGAATGGGCATAGTGACCATTTTTTGTTTCAGTGTGTCTAAGCTCTGTTGGCATCCTTCTGTCTAATGAAACTGAAATTCTTTTTTCAAAAGCTTCTCCATGGGTGATGTGATTTGTGCATAGTCTTCATTGAACTTTCTGTAGTATCTAGTATGTCCCAGCATAGTGTGCAACTGTTTGACTGAAGTAGGGGGGGTAAGATCAACTATAATAACAATCTTACATGGGTCTACCAGTAGTCCCTTCTTACACAACCCCCAAAGGATGAAAATAATAAGCACTTCTTCAGGTTCAAGGAAATCTAACATTGCCTACACTTATCCAACATTAGTTTTAAACATTCAATATGATTTTGCAAAATGATGAAAATGGTCCAATCGTCAAAATATGCTTCCAAAAATTTGTGTGAAAACTCTTTAAACGCTTCGACCACCACCCTATAAAAAAGGGTTTGTGCATTCTTCAATCCAAATGGTATCACTATATACTGGTAGGATCCCCATTTCATGGCAAAGGTGGTCTTATGGTGATCTTCCTTGGCAATCTAGATATGATGGTATTCTGAAAATCCATCTATGGAGTAAACCTCATGTCCTCCCACATTGTCTAACACTTCATCAGTGAATGGTGTAGGGAATGGGTCATGTAAATAGACATCATTCAACTTTCTAATATTTACACAGATCTTGATCTCTCCTGTCTTCTTATCTTGGACCACCATAGGGCTAATCCACTCTGACTCTTCAACAAGTTCTATGATTTCTTCTTCTAACATTCTGTCAAACTCAATCTTGAATTTCTCGTTGTATTTAGGATTCAATCTGTAGGGTATCTTCTTGACTAGCCTTGCATCTGGTTTTAAGGGGATTTTCATCTCTCCCATGGGCCCTTTAATGCCCTTCATATCAGTGAACTTGGTTGGAAACAAGTCCCGGTATTCATGCAATAATTATGTGATCTTGTCAATGGTGGAAGCATCCCAATAATCTCCAACATTAGCAAGCTTCGGTGTTTGTTCTATTTCAATGCTAACTTTTTTTACTTTAATTGTTTGTCCAACAAAATTTAGTTCAACTCCTGGTCCTTCTACATCTCTCTATCCTTCTATTTCTATGATGTTCACATTCCTAGGATCATCATCTTCATCAACATTGATATTGTAAAAACCTTGCAACTTCTGGAGAGGCACAATCCATTCGTCCTCTTCTTGCTCCAAATGGAGGCTAGCTGCCTCCTCAAACACTTTATGACATACAACCTGTAATGCTTGATATACTTTAGGGTATTGGATTTCAAACAAAAAGGTAGTTACAAAGTTCTGAGTCATACCTTCGCAATCTGCAGTGAAGAGACATAGTTATTCTTGTAGGTACCAATTGATAGAGGTTGTGTCCAGTGTGTTGATGAATTTGTGCACCCATTGCTCTTTAGGAATGCTACTCCAGGTTTCCTCGCAACTTCTCACATGATCCTTCAGATAGCTTTGACCAGTGTACCTAACTTCACAGTCTTCTACTTGCTCTGAAAATTGGGTTGTCATCAAAGTGTGACATTGTACCCAGTCTATAATGTTGTTTTTGTGTGTCCCCCGCCATCTTGCTGGGGTTTATTTCAAGGTCTCATATAGTTCCAACAGCCTCTATTGTGCTGGTACAACTTCTTCAAATTCCAACAAGAAACCTTCTAAATGATTTAGACCATCAAAGGTGGGCAAGTTACTTACTCTTGTGCCGATCCAGCGAACTTTTCTGGTTAACCTAGCACATCTCCTTGTAGATACTTTGTACATTTTGTTCTACCAGTTCTCCAGTGCTTCTTCTGAATCCAACAAACATACATTGTCACTTCACCAGCTTAGGTTCCCATATGATGTAGGATTAATGTAATCCTATTGTCTTGCTGTCAATTTATATATATTCTCGAGCTCGTATGTGCGGTTTTATTCTCTGATGGGTTCTATGTATCTCTGACCTTTGTCAGGATCCAAAGCTGAAATGACCCTAAGGATATCTCCTTCAAACATCATTCTTCTTTTATTTAAATCAACCACAGTGGAATTGTTGAAACCCCAATCAATTCCTCACAACGCAGGGTAATTACAGTTATCATCAACTATCTCAATCACCTCGAAGTCTGCAAATGTCCTTACTTCGTCGATGTCCATAGAGACATGTTCCAATATTCCAAAGAGGATTATATCTTGTTGATTAGCCATAATAAGCCTGATAGTGGATTAGATCAACTTAGGTTTTCCCATCAGTGCCCAGGTCTGCTTCGTCATGACATTGACTTCCAACCCTAAGCTGAGGAATACATAGTCTATATAATACTCTCCAATTTGAGAATTCAGGCGTAGTTCCTTATTCGTCCTTCTCTTTTTGGATAGTTGATGTACTGATTTATTCATTAAAGGATCTACCCTTCCTATCTCATATTGTCTAACAAAATTTTGTAGTTCTTGTACAAGCTTTCATCCTAAATCAACTTAATAAAAGTATATAATAATTCCATGAGCTTGCTTACCTATTTTTGTTCTCCTAGCAGAGCAGACTGGTCGAATGCCAAAGGCATTCCACATTCTCTTACTTATGGTCGTACCTTTGATGAAGAATCTTGATATATTCTGAATTCTTTTCTTGCTTCCTCAAATGTCTCCTTCTCTTTCCTCGGATCAAAATCTTGTGTCTTCTCTGCAGCTTTTATGATTCCTGATCGTTCAGTGTTCTTCTCTAGAGTCACTCTGTCTTCTCCTATAACAACACCTACTATAGTGATAACAACGAATCTGGTATCTGCTCTGTGAGTTTCTGCTTTGATTAGTTGTACTTGTTGGTTTCCTCCTCGTCTCTCCTGAATTTTAGCTAGCAATGTTGGACATTCCTCGATAACATGCTCGAATGACTTGTACTAGTTGCAAGTGGTACAAGGGTTATGAAAGTCCCTTTCCAAGTGTCCTGGCTATGCATAGTTATAACAAATAATTTGTCCTCGACCTCAACCCATACCTCCTCCTTTTCCTCTTCCTTGGAATCCACCACGAGGGTTGAATTTTCCTCTCCTAGGGGAATTATACTACATGGTGCTTTCTTCTTGTTGTACTTCACCTTTAATTTTGTATATATCCCTCAACCTATCATGCATGAGGTCATAAGCCCTAAAATCCCTATCATCATGCCCCACCGACTTACAGAACGTGCAATAAAAATTTGTGGGTGTTTGTACATATTTTTTCAAATAGTAACATTCACCAGGGCAATGTCGATTTCCACATACCTCGCACCAGGGTAGGGTAACTTGTTTCAAAGGGCTCAGAGCTCCAGAGGCCAATTACTTGTGAAATAGGGGGCAATTATCCTTATCATGGCCCTCTTATTTGCATCTGATACACCAAATGTATTATATTTTATATTTTCCCTTGTCTTTCTTCATATCTTCGACCTGCAGTGATAAGCTAGTTAGCTGACTCAAGATTTGACTCATACTTGAGCTGAATTCTTCCATCGGGTTTGATTCTAATTTCATGGTGATCTCCAGTGCCTCAACCTGTGAAGTAATATTTTGTTGCATCAAAGGGACTCTAATGTGTGGAAAGAGGGAGGAAATGAACCATTCCTTGTTCTATTCATCTGGGATCTGAAAAGTCAAATGACTTGTTAAGTTCTTAAACCTCTGATCAAATTCCCATACAGGTTCAGTAACTCGTTTCTTGATTTCTTTCAGTTTTGTAATGCATTGTGACTCTGACTTAGGTTTCTTGAATTCTGCAACCAACACATTCTTGATCTCATTCAGCAGTTTAGGTTGTGTAATTCCTTGGACAAGTTTCATGTACCAGCTCAGTGCACACTCTCTTAGGGTAGTACTAAACTAAGCTCTCTTAACTCCTTCATCAGTGACATTCTTAATACTCCATACGGCTTCACATAAAAACCAGTGTTGATTAGGATCTTCTTCAGATCCATCTCCTCTAAGGATAGGTAGCCTCATTTCATCTGCCATAGATATTCCTAGGTTTCTCAACTAAATAGGTATTGAACTACTTGTACTAGTGCTCTCAGTGTTCTAATGACTTAGGTTACTCTCATTACTTAATGTTGTTGAAACAACAGGAGGATTAATAGTAATTACTTCAACAATCGACATAGTTTTTGAAGTTGTTGGCTCTTCTCGGTGAGGTTCCTTTGTCCTAGCAAACTCTAAATGATTGTCATCTGTCAGATCTGCCTCTTCTCCACTATAGAACCCTTTGTCTTCGTAGTTCTACTTAAACAGGTTCGCGAGATGAACTTCTATGAACACTCTCCCACTGTGTGTATGTTCAGCCTCTGTGTCGTTGTCACTATCTGAATTCTTGAACATTAGCTCTTTCTATATAACTGATTACTATATCTTCAAGATATTCTTCTCATGTAATAGCATCTTGATCTTCAACTTCAGAAAATGTAAAATTTTTCCTTTAGGTCCCTTAAAGAAATATCTCTCTACTTAGCTATACAATTCCACTTTGTCAACAACAAACTCAGTGATATACCCTCCGATGGTACTATCAAACCAATGATCTACTGCTCTTGACATGACATTGTCAACTCTCTTGACCTTCTTGATCAACATCAACGTCCAAACCACAGGTGGTCCAAGTCTGACTTTGAACTGGGTATCTGCAAATGTAGCTAGCCACTCAAATAGATCTTGATGAATTCCTCCAAAGAAAATCTCATGTATATGAGTAAAGATATATCTTCCCAACCAATCCTTTGTACTGAGATTAGGGCTCTTGTTCTGGGCTTCAACGAAGTCTTTTTCTTGATCCTCTATCCACTTCTGAATCTTTGTTTTTGATGGAAACCACCTTAACATTCCCTCAAGAAGATTCTTATCCTGGCAACAGAACCATTTGTTAGCACAGGGGCAGACCCAGGGTTTAGCTCTAACAGCGCACCAACAAGCCCTAACTACTAGCCCTTTCGACAACACCTGCGAAGAAAATGTAGTCTCACCCAAAGTAGCAATAGGGGGTTGTAGGAAACAGGTGTCTACAACCAGAGGAAATGTAGAGTGGATTCAAAGAAACTACACAAAAAAACCTATTATTATTTATCTTCCTTAGGCCTACTCTGCAAGTTATATCTCAGATCTAACACAATATCACAATAGCAGCATATAAAATGACAAAGAACCCAACATCAATCACACATAACACAATATATACGTGGTTCACCCTCTCTCTAGGGCTACGTCCACATAACTTTGCTTTATTATATATTAGGTGAAAGAATACAGTTCTATATGTGCTCTTAGCTTGAAGATCTCTCTCTCTCTTTCTCTTATCCTCTATCTCCCCTCCCCATGCACCCAACTGCAGGGTTGATCTTCACACCCATACGAAGATCTTACAATACAGAAGGCCCTCACACGCATCACTTCTCTCTCACAGTAGTACTCACTCAATTACACAATAACAATGAACTCTCAACCAACTTAGCACCAACCCATCCCAGTTCCTTTAAACCTTTATTTATACATTACAATAGCTTACCGACAATCTTAGGCTAAAAACTAGGTGTCCAAAACCCTAAATACCAAAACCCTAGGTGTTTAAAACCCTAGGTCAACTTGACCCACGTTTTCAGGGCTTCGTCAACCTCTCTTTCCTTCCTTCTCGTACGGTGCTTCAAAGCATCCAATGGTGGCTTTTTCCGCTTGTTGAGTTGTTCACAATATGTCTTCCTTGTTGATATGTCCATCCTCGATCTCCTCATCCAACAACTTTCTTTCTCTTACTTCACACCGTCTTTTCTACTCTTTTGCTTACTTCGACCCAGTATCAATCACTGTGTCTTTCGTGCAGTTCGCATTTTTCCTTTTCTTCCTTGATATTTTCTTGCTTCCATAACCAAGGGCCAATATCAAGCAAATATTAAGCCACGACTGTTAGATCTCATTAGAGAGAGATCGACAGTGGGGACACATTGCGGGGATCATGAAGCAAATTAAAGTTTTTGAAAGTTGTGAGCCTGCTATCACTCAGGATCATTGATCTTTCTAGATCAAGAGATCGATGATGGATAGTGATCATGCTACAAATGCGCATCTTCACATTGCGGGGATCGAGAAGAAAATTGAAGCGTTATCAAGTTGTGAGCCTGCTATCGCTCAAGATAGTTGATATTTATAGATCAACAAATCAACAGTGGATATAAATCCCACCTCCAAAGAGCATCTTCTCTTTGCAGAGACCAGGAAGGAAATTAATCAACAAATCAACGGTGGATATCAATCCCACCTCGAATGAGCATCTTCGCTTTGTGGAGATCAGGAAGGAAATTAAAGAGTGAGTGAATTGAGTCTCTGCAATCACTCCTCGCCATTGATCTTCAAGCAAGTGACACACATCAGGCGATCTCATACTCCGGGAGGAAGCAAGAAGAATATAAGGAATAAAAGACTCCCGAAGGCACAAATCTTCGATGATCCAGAGTAGATCTAGTTAGTTAATCCAAGTGGAAATGTGGAAGGAGATCCTGCACTCTGACGATAATCAATTCGAAAGGAAGATAGATGCGAGAAGACAGAACTCTTGAAGGTTCGAAGCTTGGATTTCATCTGGACCATCCATCATCGAGGACACACGACACTAGATCTCACACTTTGGAGACTTAGCACTCTAAATGGTTTTGTGGAGCAATATCTACCCAAAGTTCCGAAGGCACAAAGGCACAAAGTAGATCTGGACCGTTGAAGCTAGAAGGGACATGCATCACAGTATCCCACACTTCAGAGCTAGAGAACTTTGGAGGAGAGTCAGAAACATAAAGAAGGAACTCCCAAAGCCCGATATTCTGAAGTTAATCTCAGTCATCCACTCAATAGGCCATGTGGAGGAAGATCTTGCACTTTGAAGATTTTCACTTCGGAGGTCAGTGCGTATTAGTAGTCGAAAAATCCTGAATGCTGGAGTTCCAAAGACGATCTTGGTCATTCATTTGCAGAGGCCTAAGGATTGTTGGATATACACCTATATGGATAATTTTTCACCTCGACACTTCTTGAGTATTTTGATTACGAACGGTGAAAGATCTCTGAAGCCCAACCTCCAAAAATAATTCTAAGTCGTAGATCTCGATAGGTAATTGAGACGATCGATCTCTTCCCTTGTTCGTAGGTCCACTAGTTCGGAGGATTGTGAGGTAAGAAAGGAATATCTTCAGGAGCCATGAAGGAACGAATTCCCAAAATAGCTCAAGACCGTTAATCTCAAATCAATGAGCATCGTTAATCTTTGCAGCATATCCTTTATTCAGAATTTTGGCTATTCAAAGGAACTGAGACCTTCACGCATCTTAACACCTGAAGGCCGAAATCTCGAAGTACCTAGATTTTATCCCCCAGTCATATGAGAAGCTAAACAACAATTGTTTTTGGTTCTTGAGTAAACTCAGAAAGCCCAATTCCGCCATTAGAGGGGCTACAATTGCTAAAGAAGAGAGCTCAGAGCTCTGAATCCGTAGATCTCATGCTCAGATAGTCACATCTAGCTAGATCAAAGTTAAGGAAGGATTCTACCCCTTTTTTATTAGCCCGAAGTCACAATAGAGGATTTCACGTACCTGGTCTTATGCACAGGAAATAAGTAAGCCTGAAAATCTCTAACAATTTTTTCTGTTAATTTGTTTTTCAAAGATGTCCAACTCTAGCAACTTAGGACCAACACAAGGACTGATTCTTCTTGGAAATAATTATGAGTTTTATTCTATTAGAATGATATCCTTATTACTTGCACAAGAGTGTTGGGATCCAGTAAATCTTGTCTACGTAGAACCAGATCCAACAGACCTTACTGCCATGACAAATAAATAAATAACTGCCTAGGAAATCCAAAGGAACAAAGAGAATAAGGAACATTTATGGATTAACAACTAAGTAGATGACTCGATTTTCCCAAAAATCACAGGAGTTGTTACCTCAAAACAGGCCTGGGACATTCATAAATCAACTTACCAAGGAAATGATAGGGTCAAAATAGTCAAGCTGCAGACCTTGAGGACGCATTTTGAGAATTTAAAAATGATAGAGTCTAAAAACATTGATCAATTTATGAACAGAGTGATGGGAATTGTAAACCAAATCATATTGACTAGTGAAGAAATCCCCGATCAAAGAATCATTGAGAAATTCCTCATAAGTCTACCAAAGAAATTTGAAATTGTTGTTACAGCTTTCCTTGAATCCAAGGATCTGTCAAATTTTTCAACAGATGAATTAATGGTCTCTCTATTGACACATGAGTCTAGACTACATCTTGAATATGATTCAATAGCCAATTCGTTCAAGACTCAATTCTCCTTCAGCAGAGGGAGAGGCAGAGGAAGCGACAAAGGTCACCAAGGAAGAATCAAAAGTCCAAGTAACCATCACTCAAGTGAAGGTCACAGACAACAAAACCAGAATCAGAATTTCCAAGGTCATAGGAAACATAACAAGAATCAAAATTTCCATCCTCAAAGAGGTAGAGGAAGAAGATCAAATGACAAATCAAATGTAAAATGATATTACTGCAAAAATTATGGGCACTATGGATCTGAATTCTAGAAGAAGCAAGAAGATCAACTATCAGAAAGAGAACATGTCTCAAATCATGAAGGAGAAACCTCAGATGGTATGTTTCTCTCATGCCACAAGACTAAAGAACAACATAAAGATCTTTGGTTGTTGGACAGTGGTTGTATAAATCACATGAAAGCTAACAAAGATTTACTCGCATGCATTGATTCTTCTATTTCATCTGATATTACACTTGGAAATGATTCCTTAGTCATATTTCAAGGAAAAGGAACTGTACTTATTCTTACTAAACAATTTGTAAAGAAATATATAAACAATGTCTATCATATTCCAGATCTGAAACATAATCTATTAAGTGTAGGACAACTAATTGAACATGGATATAAGGTAATTTTTTAAGGAACATCATGTAGGATATATGATAACAACCCCATCAAAAAATTAATTTATGAAATCCACATGACTAGGAAAATAATGTTTCCCCTGACCCTCAAAAATGAAAATATGATCCAATCATATGCACAAAGTGAAACCACCCCCAATGAAACTATGGTTTGGCATACAAGATTTGGACATCTACCCTTTCAAACTCTAAGTCTTCTATAGAATCACTCCATGGTCGAAGGTATACCTATCTTCAAAGAGCAAAATCCCCCATGTGAGTCTTGCATTCTTGGAAAACATAAGAGAACTAATTTTCCACAGTCTTCCACTCAAGCCAAACAACACTTCGAGCTGGTTCAAACTGACCTATGTGGACTAACACAAACAAAGTCAATTAGTGGTAGAGTTTATTTTCTAACGTTTATTGACGACTTTAGCAGGAAAATTTGGATCTATTTTCTCAAACACAAGTCTGAAACTTTTCCAAAGTTCAAAGAATTCAAAGCTAAAGCTGAAAAACAGAGTGGCAAATATGTAAAAGTTCTCAGGTCAGATGGAGGAGGAGAATACAGCTCCAAATAATTTGCAAATTTCTGCAAATCACAAGGAATAATCATGCAAACTATAGCCAGGTATACTCCACAACATAATGGAGTGGCTTAAAGGAAAAATCAGACAATAATGAACATGGAAAGAAGCCTTCTCAAAGAGAATTTTTTGTCAAATACATTTTGGGCTGAAGCAGTAGCATGCTCAGTTTATCTCCTGAATAGATCTCCAACCACTAGTCTCAAGATGAAAGTCCCTCAAGAAGCATGGACTGGTAGAAAGATAAATGTTGCTCATCTTAAGACATTTGGATGCATAGCATTCACTCACATCCCTTCTGAATTGAGGAATAAACTTGATGATAGAAGTGAGGAATGCATTTTTGTTGGCTACAATGAGACATCCAAAGCCTACAAACTCTACAATCTAATTTCAAAGAAACTAATACTCAACAAAGATGTCAAATTTCTTGAAAATCAATTCTGGAGTGATTCTGAAAATCGGCCTGTGAACAATCAAAATCCATTGCTGCCACTTCCTGAAGACACAAAGAATTCAGGACAACAAACACATCATCCTTCTCTTCCAAGATTGCAGGTACAACGACAACCTGGAAGTTCTCAGGATAACTCTGCATCCAGCAAAAATTCATCCTATGAACTTCAAAATCAGAGAACTCAAAGTTTGTGAGAAATCCATCAGTAGTTGGATGACATTGATCAACACAATCTTTTTGAATTAATATCATGTCAACCTACATCTTTTAAAGAGGCAGCTAAAGAGACACATTGGGTTCAAGCCATGAACCAAGAGATTGAATCCATTGAGAAGAACAAGACATGGGTTCTTGTCGATCTGCCCAAACACTAAACTCAATGAAAAGGGGTAGATTGAAAAACATAAGGAAAGATTTGTTGTCAAAGGATTCTCACAACAACCAGATATTGATTATGGTGAAAATTTTGATCCAGTAGCAAGGCTAGACACTGTAAGGACTCTCTTAGCCATAACAACTCAACAAAAATGGAAAGTATACCAGATGTATGTCAAGTCAGCTTTCCTAAGTGGTGTCTTAGAAGAAGAGGTCTATGTAGACCAACCACCTAGATTTGAGGTCAAAGAGAAGCTAGCCAAAGTGTATCAACTGAAGAAAGCCTTGTATGTCTTAAATCAAGCTCCAAGATCTTGGTACAATAGAATTGACACTTACCTGATCAAGAGTGGTTTCAGCAGAAGCCAAAATGAGCCAACCTTATACACCAAAATAGATCAGCAAGGTAAAATTATGATTGTACATGTTTATATATTGATGACATGATATATACTGGAAATCTTGAGTTAACCAGTTTTAAACATAAGATGCAATCTAAGTTTGAGATGACATGTCTTCGCATAATGAAATATTTTTTGGGGATTGAGGTTTACCGATCAACCAAAGGCATTTTTGTTTGTTAGCAAAAGTATGCAACATAAATCATCAAAATATTTTGCATGGAATATTGCAATCTAGCAGAAACTCCTATTCCCCTAGGCAAAAAATTGAGCAAGTAAGATGAAGGCCCTACAGTGAATTCTACTCTGTACAAAAGTTTAGTATATAGTTTGTTGTATCTTACAACAACTAGGCCTGATATTATGTATGCAACGAACTTTGTTTCTAGGTTCATGGAATCCCCCAAAGATTCTCACTGGAAGATGGCGAAAAGGATTCTAAGATATGTTGCAGGCACTCTCAATTTTGGCTTCTGGTACACTCAGTCTGATGATAATCATCTCTCTAGTTACATAGACAGTGATTTTGCAGGCATCCTAGATGACCGGAAAAGCACCTCAGGACATGAACCTAATTTCATGGGCATAAAAGAAGCATCCCATTGTATTAATATCTTCTGCAGAGGCAGAGTATGTCGTTGCTACCTCAACTTCCTGTCAAGCTGTGTGATGAGAAGAATATTGAATGATGTCACATAAAAAAAATGAGCCAACTCCTATCTTCTGTGACAACACCTCAACAATTACTTTATCCAAAAACCATGTGTTTCACTAGAAAAGCAAGCATATTGACACTCATTTTCACTTCATATGCAAGTTAGTCAATAATGGTGACATTGCACTTCAATTTTGTGGCTCACGAGATCAACTCACAGATATTTTTACAAAGCCACTAGGAAAATCCGCTTTTTGATTTTCAGAGACAACACTTGGGCATTATCAGTGCTAATGTTTGTAACTGTTGATTTTTAGAGGGAGTGTTAATTATATCAGTAACAACAATACACTGCCAGTTCTCATGGCCAGTTGTACGATTGTTTCTTGATTTTCTTGATTTGCTGAAGCTTATTTAGCTCAACTCTTTTCCTTTAATCAATGCGCTCTGCTCATTCATGTTTTACAATTTCGTCTTCTCTGTCTTATCTTTTTTGCTTCTCATTTTGTCGATTTAACGGTTAATTCTTCTGATCTTCTATTCAATGTTTAAAATTGTAGCTAAGAAAGACGTACTGTCATCTTGATATGTAGTAAGATGCTTATTGTGGTGTTGAGATTGTACCTTGTGATAGGTTGAGTAGCACAGTTTCAGTTCTTCATTGAGTCCAGTTGAAACTTAAATTTTGTATTCACGCCAAGACTTCCCTGTGTGTGAGATGACTATGTGACGTTTATTTACTTGATTTTTTGTGGATCGTTAATAGTATAGATTAAATTTTTAATAAATATAACTATCGATGGAATTTATAATTGATGGAAATCAAAACAACTTGAATTATGATCGTTACCGCGCCACTGGTTATCTCCAGTGCTAACTGTGAGATTGAAGTGGTCACATGTGTGAATTTAAGTTATTAATAATCAGAATGTTCTGTTGGCAAAAGAGAGCAGTGGGGGTTAAAAATTTTAAGCTAATTCATAAGGCAACTCAACCAAGATGATAATTGTTGTGTTCGATAGCATATACACTTGAATTTATAGACTATACTAAATAAATGTCATGCTATTGTAGAATAGTCATTGCTAAATTAAACCTGGTTATATTGAGAAAATGGGAGAGTAGAGTGATATGAACAAATATTCAATTGCTTACGATATCAATACAATGGACTCTATTATATAGAGTGTATAGGTTGTTATCAGATCTAACTTATTCTAAAGATAACTGGAGAGGTTGAGAGAATATCTCAACCACACACCAAACAAGGATCTCACAAATCCAACTCTCTAACAACCTCTTAATAATAGGATCACACAACTCACATAGAGATTAACTCTACCTATAAATACATTAGCAAGTATATTAGATAAGTAGGAATTATATATTCCAACATATATTATTGTAAATGCAAAGAGATTACCAGGTTATAGCTGAAATTTTGTTTGTTAGTGCATGGCAGCCTTACTCAATCATATTATGTATGCCTGATGTGAATAAATTAAATAATGTATGGCAATGTAATAGAAGTGGAAGATATTTTTTTTTAATCGTGAATCTTTTTGACTTTGCAAGAAATTGTTAAAATCACCCAAGCATCACTCCTGCCCTGGACTTTCACTTGAAGTAAAAATTTATAATTGTATATATTTATAATAATAATAATAAATAATATAAAAAGTAATTATAATTTCATAACTTAATTTAAAATTTAAACTTTCATCATGTATATTAAAATATGGTATGGATAATTGTCCTATAGTGTTCTAATTTGAAATTAATTGGTGAAGAATGTATCCTCTACTACAAAGTGTTTCTATTATCATCATATTATACATAGAAATAGGAGAGGATATAACCATCTATTTTAACCATTGGATATGATAGTTTTTCTTATACAAATCTATCTACATATATATAATTATACATATATAAGTATGTATATAAGTATATATATTGATTTACTCATAATCTAAAAATTCATGCTATAATAATTACTATGATGTACTTCATAGCATGTAGCATATCTCTACAACCAATGCATGATGCATGGCAAGTGTCTCAAAGGCTATTATGTCCTACCTTTAGTATATATCGTCATGTTATGTTAGTCACATTAATGAATTTTTATATAAATTATAAATTGATT
>JASDQU010945163.1:34533-51681 GCA_032191745.1 Picea mariana
GATGCACATGTTAAGTGAGAGAATTGATACAGATGAGTTTGTTTGTATGGATTGGTAATCATATTGTAGATTTCATTTTTCACTAGTTTGAAGGCATTGCATCTCAGTATCGACTTTATGTTTGACTTTGAAGTTATATTTTGTAAGAGCGCTTAGCAAATACAAGGAGTTTATGCTTATGACACAGGACAGAGTTGTGTATACAAGTCCATGTATTCATATTCTAGTAAGGTCAAACACAACACTATCAAGTGTTAGCCCTTGTGATCTGTGGACTGTACATGCACATGCAAGTTTAATTGGAAACTATTTTCAAATCTTCAGTTGACCTGTCTTTTCTGATGTTGATATTGGTTTTGATATTTGCAATATAGCTGTCCAATCATGCGAAGTGTTTGAATTATATAGATAAGATAACTTGTTTCCTTTTACATGGCCAATATGCGGGTCATGGAACTTAATCTAGAGGACATCAACTTTTTGTGTTTTGGTATAAGATTTGAGTATTCCACCTGCACCATTCACCAATCCATCATGTGAATCATAGTTGCAGGCATATATTTCAACTAGCATGTCTAATTTCAGGACAAGTTGCAAAGGCAAAGTGGTTGTATGTTGATAACATGGTACATTGCCATGGTTGTCTTCTTCAAGGTCAATTGAATTGATGATGATATCATTGCCATGCATGAGCGATAGAATGTACTTGTTATGCATTGCAACATCCTTATTCTTGTATAATAGGTAAGGGAAGGTTGGGTCTGTCAGTGCAGGTCACACGCAACTTGAATTGATATATGTTAAGTCATCACATGTTTGGTTGTTTGTCCGCATTCTATTCAGAATTGCAATAAATGTTTCATTTGTTTGGCGCATTGTAGTATGTAATTCGAAGAATTTTATGTTGTCTTTCCAAAAGTCATGCGTCATTGTTTGCATGTTGAATGTAGTTTGTTCAAATATCATAGAATCTTGTATGGGTTGCGCTTGGTAAAGATCCCCACAGAATACCATATCAATGTTCCCAAAGTATTTGGTGTGCACATGTTTTATGTTTCTCAGTCAATTGTCAATGGAACATAAGAAGTGACTTCCAATCAAGGATGCCTCATCTATGAAGACAAGTTGTAGTTCATCATAAAGATTAGACAAGGTATCTAACATTTCCTTGTTGAGTGGAAGAAAATGTGACTTGTTAAAAGGCATTAACAATGTAGAGTGGACTATTGTTCCACCTGCATTATATGAAACTTTTCTTGTATATGAAACTATCAATCCCTTTGGTTTCATAGGGTCACTCGAACTGTTTGAATCATAGATTCGTATAAGAATTTGGAATAGTTCTTTTGATGTGAATGTCTTGCATGTTCCTACCCCACCTATAAGGAACAAGTGCACATGAGTGTGCATGTTTAAGTGTTTCTTCATTGAAATATCCTTTAGGATTTCTTGCTGCTCTCGATTCAACAATCGTCTAACTCTATAGTATTCTTCATTTTCGATAAAGAAAGGATTTTTTGTGACTTTAAACCCAAGATTGGTACATTTTTCAATGGTGGTTGCTCGAGGACAAGGAAAATTTGCTTGCAAGTCATAGGACTCACATAGAGTTCTAGTTGTTTTATTCTTTGTTGATGTCTCATCAACATTGTCAGGGTTTTCTAGTTCTTCAAGTGCACTTTCTAAATCACCCCATGTTGGGTTGACTTAGTATGTAAGTCTAGCCTCATTGGTTTGTATTGTAGTCTCATAAACAGTATATGCAACTTCCCATGTAGGGAAGTTATGTTTTAATGTGTCTTCATTTTGATGAAATGGAATGTACAATAATAGTTTCTCTCTATAGAAGTTTTCATATTTAGTGTATTTGTTGTATTTGACAAATCGTATTACATTTGTTTTTTTTTTGTTTTTGATATGTGTGTACCATTTTTTTTGTAATGTGATACAAATTTCACAAGGCATATATGCTTAATAGGAGGTGGACACTGGAGGTAGTAATCAATAATAGAGTTACATATCACGTCCTCTAAATTATCAGGCTCTTGTTTTAACAAAGATGGTGGTTTAAGAATGAATGTAAGTATGTCAAGTGGAGATGTGTTTATGAAGACACATTTCCTCGAACTACAATTCAGAGGAAGGGAAAGTGCGATGTGGACTGCTTGTTGAACATAAATTTGTTGAAGATTAAGTAATGTATTTCCAAGTGTATGTATCATTTGCATAGCATAAATTCGACTTTTTTACATATTCTCTACATATTCTTCCGAATGCACTTGTCATAGATTTGTCAACCTTTGTCATGTACAAGGTACAATATTATGTCACAGCATATGCGTTGAGGACATATTACGCATCTATATTTTCATTACACATAATTGGCATGTCCTTGGAGAAACCATTGTTCCAAATATGTAAAAGTTTTCATTTAAGGAAAATTGTTGGTTGTTTAAGTGTAGATTGTATCACTTGGATGTACTCATCTTCTGTTAGATTTAGTTCTATCGAGAAGTCTTTGAACCTTATTAAGTCATCGAAGTCTCTTTGTTCTATAAATGTGAACAAATATTTTGATTTATCAATGAGAACATCATCCTCTAAACCAATTGTTTATAAGATTCTTGTTGTTCTCATCGGCGGCATAGGGAAGTTGTATCTGCAATGTGAATTCTTTCATTTTTTACAACTTCTTCTATGGTAATGTCTATGAACTTTGGCAATTTTTGGATCCAAACTATTTGTGTTGCATGTTATCTATTTGTCCAGAACTGCTCGATTTGTGAGTTGTTGTCATTTCCATAGACCGATGCACCCTCTATCCATAAAAGTGTGTGGTCATGTTCGCTCTCTCTATTTTGGAATTTAGTTACAAAATAGTAGTCTGACATTCTTCTGAATAATGTTTCATCATGACATATCAATTGCCTCAAATCATTTACTCTATGTCTATAGTATCGAGTACATGTCACTGGGTCTTTCCTTATGAGGTAGTCAATGTCATCGCTTTCCAATGTCTATGTTTGTTTTTTCCTTTTCCTGTTCCTATATAATGCAGACATCATAATCACCAATGGACGCCAATGATTCTCTACACTTGTAAATGTGATGAAAAAGGTTGGAGGTCCCAATTGTCGAATCATTGCAAATATATTTTTCTTGTTCTCTTGCAACTAGTCACAAGATATGCGAATGTTTTTTAAATCTATGTATCCAATATCAGATTTTACGGTTTTTTATATGTTTTATTTGTACTTGACATCTTGGCCAATAAATTTCTTCCTCGTAGCTAGCCTTTTATTATTTTCATCCATATGCAAGAGAGCACTTTCTCAATTATTATGACATTTTTTTGAAAAAAAAATTGTTATGTGGCAGGAGAAGTCACCGCTTGATTGTAGCAGTTCCCGTCGAACTATTTTTTGGTAGTTGAATTGGTCATGATTTCATTGGCATGTGGATCTCCATAGAATAGTGTTGGGAAGTTCATTTCCTCCACAAATTTGTCCTTGAATATTCCAAGTGGATGTTTCCCTTCAGCAAGTGTGATTTCGATAATCTTGTCTTGCAAGTCATGAATGTGTTGTGAGTCAGTGAATCCATATATCAATGTTTCAATAGGTATTTCATTCTCCGATTCATCGCTTGTATCAAATTCAATAGTAGTTTCAAAAGTTTGTGCAGAGTTTTCATTTCCTTGTTCAAGAACATGGTTCAAGTTCTCATTTATACAAATGTTTTCCGCTTTGTATAGGGTCCTAGAACATAATTATTTTAATTCTTTAATGACAATGTCTACACGCACTCTACATGTCTACTATGCATTATTGTATTGTGAATGTCTTTTGATTGCTACAACAATCGTCATTGTTTCTCTCGTGAATTATGGCAACTCTTTTTGGACAACATCTAGTTGGACATGAACATTAATAATTGATCCTGTTAAGCCCATTTGGGGTCATTTATATCCCCAGGGTATGATTTGTGCAAATGTAATTCGTAGAGACACAAGTCTCTCTTCAATTTCTGTAAGTGTACTTACATCTGGTAGTGGTGTGTTACATCTTATTTGGTTAAGTGTTGCAAATTATGGCAATTTTCCATTTTCAAGTGATCTTTTGCATGGAAGACAAATTTTTCTAGTGGAAAATGTTCTATCATTTAGTGTCAAGTTGATGTATTCTTTTTGCAAGTCAGGGGTGAAATAATTATTTTTCTTTGTGAAATTCAATTCCTCACAAATCGCACATGCAATGCAAGGAGTGTCTTCAATTTGTTTCATATAGGTATTCTTTGCATCTCTCTTTCCTAGACGAGGATGCATAGCGAGTGTTCATTGGTTTTCAATGCTAGCATTGCGTAGTGTTGGATATAATTTATGATATGTGAATTTTCCCCCTCGGTTAGTATCATGACCACTGTGGGATATGTAGTTCCACATTTTTCTCTCACGTATCTGTTTCTTCAACATGCGGTAGGTTAACTTATGGTTGCCACGCCAAACTAGTTTCACTTGTTGACAAGCCATGTTTAAGGTGGACTTGACATTTGTTACAAGCATTGACTCTTCACCATGTTGATGATGCAAAGGGTGATGGTATTTTTCATTGGACATGTGATGCTTTTGTTCAGTAGGAAGCATGTAAATACACTTTTTTTGTGCACGCACAAATTTTTTTAGGTTGTCATATGTGAGTTTTTGTTTCTTTCTCGAGCTCCCTTTACCTCATGATGTTTGGTCGTAAAATTCATAGGTCTGGAAGGAAGTGCACTAATGTATTTATTTCTTTCATGTATGACCTTTTTCAAGCTGTGATAATTTAGTCTATGCTCTTTGTTTAAGCTCTCTATGACCTGATGACAATTGGGATGAGTTTCATCATGATTAGACAATATGTGATGCTTATGTAGATTCAATGTGGTTTGGTTGGCATGGACAGTGAATCTTGAGCTATAAGTGTTTCTTATCAAAGGTTGATAATGGATATGTGGCATATCTATTTTCAACAATATGATGTCAATTGGTTTATCGTAGTTTGAATCAATACAGTAGAAATGGACATTATCATTTGAAAGGGTTGACCAGACTTGGATATTTACTTTGAATATGATAGATATCCATTGTAAAAAAAATGCCCCACCCTCTATATTTCCTTTCTCATATGGCATTTCCATGTTTACAAGGTATTGTTTCCAACTTCCAACTGTCATCATACTTTCTATGAGATATGGTAGAAGGTGTTGATGCAAGCAGTTAAATGCCTATTGATTGCCACCTATAATTGCATTGCAAAAGGATTGCACAGTGTAAAGGCACAATGAGTGCACATCAAACTTTGTTTCTATCAAATAACAAATTTCATTGAACATAATATCTCCACAAGTAGATGTACTAGTTGTTTCTATGTGTAATCCATGAGAGTGCATATGATGCATAATTCGTTTCCAATGGGATTGAAGGTCTTTGTAGGTGAGGGACAAGTAAATATCAGATCCTCCAAGATTGCATATGGATACTGTTTTATAGAGTAGTGGTTCATAATGACCACTTAGAGGATTGGCATCATGGAACAAGATGCAATATTGATGCAGGAGCATCGCTCCAAGACAGATACGTGCTAGCCAGCTAGCACATCAAGCGTGCATTCAATGGAGAGGAGAGGCGCAACCCTCTCACTTTCAAATTTTGAATTTGAATTTAATGTATTAAATGTTTGTAAGGCCAAAAGAGCCAAGCCGTGCCTTTGAGCAGGTTGTAGTTAGTGTCACCTTTAATGGCTGACAGATTGGCTGAGATCTAGATCCGATTCGGACTAGACAACCATTCAATGTAATTGAATGTAGTTAATGAGATTTGGTGAGAATGGATGGAAGGGATCGAGGAGACCCCTTTTGTAAAAAGAGAGATCCTTTGTATCTCAAGGAGTTAGTTCAGAGAGGAGAGAAGAAGAGAATATAGAGAGGAATTCGTGACTCTGTTGCAGTCCGAGCTCACATATTGTAATCAGGAATTCTTGGTTAATATAAACAAAACAATTTTTCCTACATGTTGTTGTTCATATGTTTGTGAGTTCATGAATGAATGTATTTATGTGTTATGATATGCTATAGATGTGTGTTATCTTACATTTGTAGGTCACAGACAGAATTTGTTTTCTATTGAGTTCTTTGTTTTTCAGGTTTGGGCTCTTTGAGGTTTCATGCAAGAGTGCATGATAGAACACTGCAGGTTCTGTAAACCAGTGCAGGAGTGCACTTTTGAATTTTGTGGAATTTCAGACAAATACGTGCTAAGAGGACACACTAGATGAAGTCAATGACTGAAGGAGAAACCTCAAGGTTGTTGAACACCTTTGAGGTAAGACTATGCAGAGGAGAGCATAGAGAGGAGAAACAAAATTGTTGAGAATTCTATAAAGGCTCTGCCAAGAGGGAATTGATCAAGTGCATAAAGTGCACAGAAGAACTCTTTTGAGTTCTGAGATAAGAGAAGTGTTAAGGGGAAAGACACTCACAGAGTTGTTGAATACTCTGTTTTCTCAGCAAGGAGTGCTTGAGCGGGAAGTTGCCAGAAGGTCACTTACATCCCTTCAAGGAGAGAGAGGGACAAAGATACTTTGAGGTCAGAGTCATAGATAAGCTTAGGATGGATAGCACAGTTGTGTGTAGGGACCCTATAAGGACTGTAGAGGTCGAGAAACATTTCAAGGTTTCAGAGTGAACAAATCTCAGGAGGAGCAAAGTTCCTAGAATCCAGGCAAGACCCAAGGAAAATCGATCTTGTGGAAGAGGCAAAGGTTGAGGCCTTGGAAAACTTGAAAGTATTCCAAGTCTGGGAAGAAATCAAAGTTCAAGGGGAGGAGCAACAGTAGCCATAGATTAGTTGCAGAAGAACAAATCTGGACCATCAAAGTTACATCTAGACAGCAGGAGGAGAGTGTCAAGTCATTGGCTAGGAGTCTTTGAGAAGCAGAGGTGGATGGTGGTTAGAGGCTGGTGAAACCCATCACCTTAGGATCTAGGATCAATGTGAGCCATTTATTGTGCTTTACGTAAACCATTGGATCGTATCACAAACTCGGGGTTCATGAGTTTGGAGGGTAGACCAAATTCTTGGGTTTGTGAAAAGTTCCAAGTTGCGAGGAGCAGGAAAGAAGGACTGTTGGATCAGAACCTTTGAGGGGTATCATGTATCAGAGGTTCGGGGGTTGAAATAGTTTCTTTTCAACTACAGAAGTCACGAAGTGCCGAGCGTCGAGGGCTTGTGCAAATACATAGCACGTCCGATAGGTGGGGCCGCATAGTTGACAGGTGGCATAACATCGAGCACCTAGGGAAAAGTGGAAGCGACGACAAGTGGAGGACACACATCACCTTGGGAAGGAGTTAGCCTATTGTTGACCATCATTAATCGGTGATTCACAAAGGAAGAGCATGAGGGCTCAACACTCCAACTCGCGAAGTTGTGAGTTGCGAGGGGTACTAGAGTTAGGCCCTAGCCAGTGGTCGCTTGTAACGGCGCTAGCAAGGAAGGGGCCATACCCATATCGCGATCTCGAGTATTGGTGAATAGAGAAAGAGGAGTCGAGGGTCTTCGACCCACGAACTCATGAGTTGTGAGAAAGGCATTTGCGCTGAGGCCGGTTGTGGTTGTGTGGAGACAAAGACTCACACCTGGTGCACGTGTTGCAGGTGGATTTTTTGTGAAGGACCTGTGGATTGAATTCATTGAAGGTTTCAGGAAGGAACTAAAGGAGTCGCTTTTGCCCAAGGAGAAGAAGAACGATCCTGTGAGCAGATCTCGGCCCAAGGGTTGGGGGGTCTTGCTATCAAATATGGATCTCTAGATGTAGTTTTGTTGAATAGTAGATATCTTTTTCTTCTTGTTAATGACCAAATTCCAATTGATATATTCAGCCACTTGTCTAGCCACCGTATATAAAATTTATATCACCAAAGTCCTCTCTCATGTGGAGGCAGATTTGCAGATGTAGACAATCGCATCTTTGAAAGATATGTACTAACATCATGTATTCCATGCAATTGGAAAAGAAAATCAGATGCCAATTCGTATTGATACGAATCTAATTCCTCAATGTTGCCATTTTCTAAACAAGACAAGAAATGATCTATCAATCCATTGTTCAACTCGGTTGAGGAATAACGGAAGTGTAATAGAAATTGAAATGCATCGAAGAGGCAATCTCCTATAGTATACGAGAATGCATCTAATATGAAAAGGGCATTGTTATGCAATACCTGGTCGATGTTGTCATGTACAATGGAGTCTGCATCTATTTGATAGCACTCAACATCTATTTCTTGCTCCATCTTTTAAGTTGTGATTTTCAATATGTTTCTTAGTTACGTTTAGATAATATGCAAATAGCAAAAAATATAACTATAAGTGCGGGAGTGCATACCAAGTTTGTTATGTATCCTTCAACTTTTTTCGTTTCAAATTCAGTGCTCTATGGTTTCTACAGCATATGACAAAGAAACAAAGCTATAGTTAGTGCTCAATCATATAAAAGAGATAATGCAAATAAAACAATAGTATAAAATTGCTTAGTACAAAGACTGAGTATTTAAGACTTATAATTTTAGAACTTATTTTAGTTGTGCACCTTATAAGTGTTATAGTAGTCATTTTATATAGCCTTACAATCATATTCATCATTTAATTTCATCCTCACTCTTCACAAATCAACACTAAATATATCTGAAATGACTTGTTGATGTCTCCCACTCAGAAAACTCACATAGATGGTATGTGGGATAAACAAAAGGGGAATAATTAGGTGTCCATGGACCTTTACTACAGGAATGGAACCAACACATAACACAACTTCTCAAGGTTTCAATTATCTTACAAGATGAAGAATATATTCTAATATGGGGCACTGGGGCACTCATCCTCAGACAGATAAGTGAACTATCCATTTAGGTTACAACAAATCATTTCTACAAGATGAGGTCTAGATGTGGAAATGGTGATGGAATATTATTTGGAAGACCCAAAGTCTAGCATAAAACTAACAACTATATGTGGCCTTCCTCAGAGAATAAAATATTTCCCTGTCATAATCTACAAATAAGGGGATGGAAAGGTCCTCGAAGATGCTTGCTCTGCAATGAAAACTACGAATTTGTCTCACAAATCCTTGTGCACTTCCATTTTCCAAAGAGCCATGGTATAATGTCTAGGGAATGAAAGTGGGCATATGTGATTGGAAAGGGGATAACTTGGAAAATGCACTAAACATATCGTTTCAGAAATAGAAAGATGAGGAGAGAATCCCATTTCCTTTTTTGTATATCAGTATGGCTATGACCTAGGTGGGTTATGTATCGAGCATTGACATGCATGCATATTGTTTGAGGCCACTGGAGATAATTGAATGTGTACATAGCTTCTTCTCAAGATATACCATGGTTTTAATTTCAAAACTATTTTAGGAGATTAACATTCAGGCACGTTTTATTTCTGAAATGAATCTAAGTCGTCAATCAGTTTTGCAATCCACAATCTAGGTGACCCTACTACTATAGTGCCCCTACTGAAGTTTTATCATTCTACCAAATTTTGGAACTCTTCTAACCATACTTAGACATGGAATCAATTCGATACTGTGGGAGTTTTTGAATGTGAAGCGTGAAAGTCTCTCGGAGTGACTTTATCTCGGAGTCATTAACTCACACCTATTGTTAATAAACTCGATATTACTTTAACCATCCTTATTAAGGACTTCAAGACTTCATATCTTCAGCACTTCCATATTTTCTGAATGAATATTTTTTACAACAACCGGGGTCGTATGGACACGTGCAATAAATGCAGAATGGCCATCATGCATGTGGGACTCTGAAAGACAACTAACTAGATTAATTTAATCAAACACAAATAATAACCAAAACTCATCAATGCTAAGTGGCCACCATGCTGCAAACCCTAACATGTAGTTAACCATGTCTCATCCACACAAATAATAAATATATGTGAAATATATAAGGTCCTCAAATATGTGCATGAATACAAGCCATTTTTCACCTTCCTAATCTCTTTTTTATTGTTATCACACAATTTGTACTCTGACAGAAGGAAAGGTTAAAGGAGAGCAAATTGGCGTAATGGGAGACTGTCCTATCATTTTCACCTCAACAAGGTGTCCCTTTCTATTTAGGGTGGTAGGGAGAGGGGAGATGTCCCCGGTGACTTGGGTTTTTGAGAAGGAAAATTCAAAGTAGCTAGGTAAAGGTCCCCTCTCACAAGTCACCACCAATCAAAAAGTCTGGTTTTAATAACCAATGAAGAGATAATATGTCAAAAGTGTACCTGCCTAGAACAAAGAAACAAGAAAAATATATTTTTTCAAGTGCACTTGTTGGTTAGCACTTCATAAAACCATGGACTTTCTTAATAAAAGAAAATTGTTGAATATGGTGAAGTAAACATAAATATTATAACAACAATGTTTATAGAGAAAAACTTCACATAAAATGTCATCAAACTAGCTTTAAAACGACTAAAACCATTAATCATTGAAGTCATAAAATTAGCATTTGACAATAGCACATAAGACAAAGTATAATTCAGCCTTTACAATTGCCTTTTTTATCTTTTAATGTTGCATCTAATGGTTGTATCTTACTTTAGCAACAACATTGATGTTGTTAGTAGGTCAAGCTATTCTAGGGTTAGAAAGTGTTACTAGGTTGTTCAAAGAGTAGGTTTTGAAGGTTGTGTTGATCAATTACTCTTAGTGAGGACTTAGACTAGTAATTTCTTAGGGAAAATGGAATCAATAAAGTGGTAGCAAATATTGAAGGTAAGGGATGATAATAGGAAACTCAAAGACAAGACGGGTTGCTAATTGAAGTGTTGGTAAGCCAAGGCTTCAACCACCAAACCCTAGGGAAAATGAATACTAAGGTGTAGGTAACCCTAGGCATTAGTATATTTTCCTCCATCTTTAACTCAAATATGAAGCAATAAGTGGTAGGGTGTTGCAATGGCAAGGCCCTTAGCAGTGGCTTCAAGAAAAATGACTTCTTGGCAAACTCTAGTAGGTGAATAGCTATTGAGATAAGGACAATAATATGTGCTTAATATCCTAGGGTTTTAAGCTAGCAATTTCATAATCTTAGTAAAATTCAAAGTAAAGATACTATAATCATTCAAAGTAAAGAAGAATTGCAGAATTTTACTTACATTCACCAAGAATAATCTAGCATATGCCCTAGTTGAAGACTTTCCACCAAGAAAATGCCCCAAAACACCAAGATTAGCCTTCCTCCCACAAGTGTGCACTAAATTTTAGTCATAAAACCCTAAGTAGGGTGAAAATTTCAGACCTCACAAGTGTGAGTGAAATATGATGAAAAATAAAGAGGATATTCCCCCTATTTATACAATACTAATGACTAGAATTAGGTTGAAAAGGTTGACATGGCCAGTTACAAATAATATCCAATTTTTACATTAAAAGTCATAATTAAACCCTAAAACAAGATTATAAGGTGATGTCATGCCCTTTTAGGGTGATGTTAGGCCCTTTTTGGGCAACGTTGGTCTCATGGAGAAAAACTTTAGGCCTTCTTGGGCCTTAGGAACCTGCCACACATGTCGCTTGGCACACAACTGCCTCCAAAACATCTCAAAACGTTGGATGATGTCATGGGTGACCTGGGTGATGTCATGGGCCTTCCAAGTTCTACATCATGGTGGAAAGGGAACAACCCCCCTGGGTCTAGGCCTGTTAGGTTTCCCTAGGTGAAACTTCCTCCTCTCTCTTTAGTTCAATCCTCTTATCTGTCTTTTCCCCCTATTGGGGTCTTAGGATCCATCTGGTGGGATTTTAGCCCCATGGAGGTCTGAACTAATCATCTCCCCATGTGTACATGTCCATCGGGTACATGTCCATCGGATGTGGCCTTATAACATAAACAAATATGCCCTCCATGGGCACATAAGTCATAGGGAACATAGCAATGTCAATCACATATATTCATCAAGTTATTAAACATGTGCATAAAAACTATTTTTTACCCAGACAAGTGCTCAAAGACATTATTCTTATCTACAAGGAAATTTTGGAGGGGACGCTAGGACGTCCTATTGGGTGAATTCTCATTGGATGTGGGATGTTTCTGAGAGAAGGAATATATAGGCCATGTGAATAGATCAGGTGGTTAGGGATGTTTGGGCAAGGGGTGGAGTGATAGTAGGGAAATGTATGGCTTACCTGTGGGTGCCTCTGAAGAGGGTGAGTTGCACCTTGTCATGGATGAAAATATTTCCAAGCCCATTCATTCCTTTTATCTTTTATTCTTATTTATTTTTCTTTCAAGAGGCTATTTAGGGGACACTTCCCTAGTGTGATGACTAGTCATGAAAATGTTACCCACAAGGATTTCACATAAATGAGAAGGTTGGCTCGTGATGAAACCCCCTTTTCTCTTGGTTATTCCAACAAGAGACATTATCCTGGCATGGTGACCAACTGTCAGTAGTGTCATACCACTACATGCCCATGGACCTAATAGGTTGGCTCATGATGAGACCCCCTATCCTCTAACTAGGTCTTGATTTATCATTTTTTATTGGTCCCTCTATTTTTTGTTGAGAATATTTTTATTGATTTATTAGGGATCCCTCAGTGAAGCATATCAAGGTTTTATTCTTTTGGATTTTATATTTTTCCAGTTTCTTTTAGCCTCTGGGCCTTTAGCTCCTTCTTCCCATAAGGTAAGGTACAACCCTTAGATATTTGGCCAACCCAATGCCTGGACCAATGTAATGGGATGGATGAGCGAGAAAAAGATGAAAAGTGGTAAATATGGTGCTAGTGGATGATGTTTTTTCATGAATTCCCCCAGTGGAAAATCGAACCCTATGGGCACCATCTTACTAGGGAATTATGTCATTCCCCCTAGGTATGGTCAAGTGGAGAGGCATAAATTCCAAGCACACGTTAGAAGCAAAAAAAAAATTTAATGCACATATTCAAATGTTTTGAGGATCAGAGTGACACATACCATGATACCTGGACTCATTACCTCATGGAGAAAGATCCTTTTCTTTTGCAAGACCAGGCCAAGGTGATGGATGTTGTTGCTGCTGACAAAGTGGAGGCACTGAATAATGAAAGAATGGGCCCTCTAGGGCCATGCTCAAGTCAATCTAGCTCTCGGCACTCCATGTCTAGGACCTGTGGGCCTCGAGACATAATCTCCTTAGTTATCCCTATGCTAGGGGATAAAAGTTACCTTACACACTGCCATCTGTCTTTACACCTTCGTCACTAGGCTTTGATCTTGATCTAGAATCCTTTTTCTACCCTTTTCCCCTATGGTTTATCCTTTTGGTAAACATAGTTAGTGAATAGAATGGCTTGCAATGGCTACACAAGAGGGTGATTTAGTACCATCCTTGAGTTGAAAGAGAGACTTGCAATATATGCACAAGAGGGTAAACCAGTACCATCCCAACGTCGAGTATGTGAATATGTAAGGTATGATCTATGCTATAAAAGTTCATGTTAGTTGTTTTAAGAGGTTTTTAATAGTATTGTACTGGTTAAAACCTGTGGACCCTCATCCTAATTCTCTAGTATCCCTTGATTTTCCTAAACCTATTGATAATCCCCCTAATTCTACGATTACACATCTTGTTTCTCACAAGTCTATTGATCCTCATCCCATAATTTACAAATAAACTCGTGTTCAAACTCCAGTGCCCACTAATAATTTAACTTTCCAACAAAGGATATCAATAAGAAGTATGACTTATGTCACTAAACTGCATTTTGAATGTTTTTCAAGCATTTTTTCTTTTAGTATTTTTCACGTTCCTCCATTGTTTTTATATAGTTGTTGAACCATCTCTAAGTTTGATCGAATAATGAATCCAGTAGGATTTACATGGATTTGTCTATTCTTTTTATGGCATGTTCTAATATGAACCCCTATAATGGATAAGCTTCATTGGCTATGGGAATGTAACATAATGCATAAAACAGATTATTCAAGCTATCAACTTTTATCTCCCTCTAATTTATCTTGTTTATGTCATTGTAGCATATCAAGATTCATCACAAGCACTTGATAGGACCCAATATATGGGTATTTCTCTATTTTATCCATTTCAAGTATTTTTATCCACATGCACAAGAAAATATATGAGATTATGGTCCTATAATAGTTCAAGAAGTGATTATGCACCTATATGTTATTCTAAATGTTTTGATCTATGAATTGATCAAATGTGAAATGTTCTTAGTCTTTTCCACATCAGTTTCTCTTGTATAATTGAATTATGTATACAATATGGATAATATAGGCCAATGGTTTAGAGAAGTTTTCCTATTCCCAAATATGATAAGAAAACTTAGCTAGGAAATTGCAAAACACCATCCCAATAATTTTATGTGTGTCAATCCCAATGGACAAAATAAATTTGATGGTTTAACAATCTTTTTTTCATCTTCTCAGCAAATATTGAAAGTCTTAACCCTTATAAGAGTTCTAATTGGAGTAGTAATCATCTGAGACTAATTGTGTCTTCTCATGGTTTTCCAGTTCATTTGATCATGTGGGAAGATACTCCTAAATCAGAATTAATGTTTGGACTTGGGTCATTTTGTGTTTTATGTTCATCCTCCACCCAAGATTTGCATTTCAGGTCCTGGAAGTTTTTCTTTATAACTTATTGAAATATGTCACTGATAAAGATGGATAATTCCTAACAATGTTGTCGAATTTTCTTGCATCTTTCTTAGCTTTGTACCATACTTAGCCCTTTTATACCTAGCTGTAGTTTTCTTCTATAAGAACATTTTCCAAAGGAAACAAGATTTCTTTTTCAACACTTTTTGGGGATAGTAATACATTCTTGTTTCTTTGATATCAACGGTCACATTTAAGGATGTTTTGTATGAGCATTTTCACTTGCTTTTTATTTCTATATTTCTTTATATTTATTTTGATTTTCAGCACCTCCTAGTATTGAACATTCCTACTTGCAAATTGTAAATAGTAAGCAATAAAGAAGGAATAGGAATGAAACTATGGTATTGAAACTTACTCGTGAATGATGAATGATAGAATCGCAGGTCCAATTGCAGGTGTAGGATTTCAACCCTGCAAAGTGCAAGAATAGGTCGAACTGCGGGTGCAAGACTTCAACCTTGCAAAGTTGAAGCAAACAAGAGAAAGAATAAAAAAAAAACAAGTGAGAAAGCACCAAGAGGTCCAACTACAACTACAAGACCTCAACATTGCAAAGTTGAAGAAAACAATAATAAGCAACATCCAGCGAACCAACAAACCAGTGAGCAAGCAACAACTAGTGAACCAGTGAATAATATATGTATCTTGAATGATGACTAGATTGCATTCCAAATACAAAAGAAATATGAAACATATGATGTAGAAGAAACTCCATCATTATAGTTGACTATGCGAGTGTTGGTGGACAACAATATTGCCCAAATCCAATGCATACAAGATTGTATCCAAAAATTGGAGAGAAATATATTGCGACAAGTATGTTAAGTAAACATTGAAGGTTGGTAGGCCTGTTAAGCAAATATTTAAGGTTTCCAGGCATGTTTAAGGGCATCGCGCAATGTAAATATTTTAAAAAAAATGCATTGTGTCAAGTCTATTTAAGTACTTAAAAAAGAGTGTCCATGCTCAAAACTTTGGATATGTAAACATTTAAATAAAAATAATAAAAATTCAAAAAGAGAGACGATGCTCAAGACTTTGGATATGTAAATATTTAAAACATCGGGAATAGTGAAGTTGGCAATAGGACTTCAAATCTATTCTCCAATGAGATTATGACAAATAAGGTTTTTTTTTATTATATAAAAATTAATGTTTTTAGTTCTCTAGTTCGAACAATAGAGATTGTGCTAAAATTTATAGTCAAATGACAAATTAATATGAAGTCAAAAAATTTATAACTTTTAATTCAAACTATATGTCAAGATTTTAATCAATATATTGTTATTATAACTTTTAATTTTATTTTAGAAAGCCTCCCAAATTTTCTAAAAATATTTTATAATGCAATTCTATGAACAAAGTTTCATGTTAAGAAACCCAATGGGTAAGAGAGAAAAATACTTGATTCGACCATCTTCCTATTCAAATCCCTCGAAATTGGTAGGAGAGATAAAATCCATTTATTCTTATGTTTTCCTCCATACCTGAGTTGATTCAAGTAAAAATTGGGAGGAGAGAGAAAAGTTTCTTATTTTACTCTCTTCCCATTCAAATATGGAAATCCCTTAATTTTGATGCTTTCCTTTGTATATGAGGAAAGTTCAAATTTTATGAGGAATATGGGATTGTCGACTTTGATTAGTGACTCTCACCTCAAAAGGGTCAAGCAAGTTGAATTCATAACCTTTCCAATTAATCATTAGGTGAGAGCTCTCACATCAAATTTAAGATTTTTTCAGCTAATTTTAGAAGCTAAGGAATATTATAATAAAAAATAAAAAATATTAATAAATCTAACATGGTTGGATTTTTTGGTGTTTCCTCCCTACTAAACATGCTTTAGGAATATTTAATAGTAGTATTCCAAAAAATTTCATACAAAATTTAAACATGTGTGTGTTAACTAATTATACCCTCATCCCCGGATAGGGTGCCACCTCGCACAGAGGAGCCACGTGGTACAGTGCTTGGTCGGGACTTAATTACAAGCCACCAACTCCCATCCCCTCACCATTAAAAATGGGAGAAAGCCAGATCAGCCAATTCGATGAGCCAAGACCTCTCACACCTACGAAAGGAACGGACTCACAGAGCACTCAGTATATGGCCTTAATGGCGGGCCTGTTCACATCACTCCTCATGAATTTATCTGCTTTTGGAAGGGAAGGGACTCATTTCGAGTTGGAGTTGTAGAATCCATGCATCCTTGAGCTCTAGTGTGGTGGTCGCTGCCTCATCATTGCTTGGGTCACTGTTTGGCACCTCTACATGCTAAGGGAACGAGGTAAGCCCTGCAGGGGGGTGGCCTGGTATGCTTCTGATGTGCGCTGAAAGAGACGACAAAATTTTGAACGGGCATTGTCCATGGCATGGATGCAACTTGCCCCAAAAATTAGGAGGCCTGGAATTCCTCCC